>CM041635.1:57481717-57532176 GCA_023333625.1 Bothriochloa decipiens | reverse complement strand
TCAATACTGTAGCAGCTTACCTTAAATGACAGTACGCAACCAGGTTCTACAATAGCACCAGCTCTTAAATGAACGCCATCACAGACTAAAGAGTTACTAACTTTGCATCCATCTTCGATTATGACATTGTCCCATATGAATGAGCTGTTAATTGAAACATTATTCCCAATCTTGCAGCCCTCCCCAATAACTGAATTTAATACTTTGCTGTGGTCTCCAATACTAGTCTCACTACCAACAACCGAATTTGCACCAATTTGTGCGGAAGGTGACAATATTACGTCTGCTAAAAAGATGCAGAATTAAGCTGTGCAGAGAATAATAGAATTGATCAACGGAATAAGAATAATAGAAGATTCAAAAGCCAAAAATGTAGGCAAAAAAGAGTACCCAAAATATATATATAAATTACAGTCTGACAGCACAATACAAAATCCTTTCTAAAGCTAGGAAAACATCTATAATAGTTCAGTTTACAAGATGAAACAATATAGTTTCCTTGAAATTAATTATGTAGGCTAAATGCTTGTACAGTTCGACATTTGGACAATAAACATATGTATCAGAAGCATATTTTTTTTATAGTTTTCAGGAGGCACATAAACTAATTTGACCTATTCTATGCATTGCTTAGTAAAATGTCTCAAAGAATAAGATATTTCCTAAGACCAGATATCAAACTAAACATTTAGATTAGATTATTACACATTTTGAAGCAAGCAAATAGTTAATGCAAATATGCAAAATAAAAAACATAAGAAATATAAATATTGTTCTGGACTTTCAAATATCTTGCTTTAAAGGAAGCATGAACCAAGGAACAATAAGTCAATAGAAAGTGTCTAGAAATAAATATACTGTACAAAATCCTAAGCACTGTGTATACCTGATGCCTTGTATATTCCCTGCCTATGAAGTCTACTTTCTGAACAATCAAAACTTGATATTACATCAGGCACCATAGGGTATGTCCACCTTTGAATTACATCTTTGCTCACGGTATCATAGCTCCTGAAGTTGTCAATTCTTGCAGCATATCCAGATCGTAATTCATGAGTATAGATTTTGTACCCCATAATCTGAAAGAATTGGTAAGGCCGTTACTTTCTTGCAGAACAGGAAAACAGCATATGTCCTTTTTCTTATTGTGGTCAAACAGTAGTGAATTGTCTTACATCGTCAACTAGTAAGCCCTTCACGAAATGACGCCGAAGATGCTGATAATCAAAGTTATCTGTAAAAAGACTTAGGACTTCTGGAGAGCAGATATCAATATAGCAGTCCTGCCAGGTAAGAAATGAAGATGAAAATAAAAACAAAGACATACGTAAGAAAAAAATATTAGCAGAAACAGATCAAGAAAAAGAAGATATCAACTGTTGAACTGTAGAGTTTGAAAGCAAACCTCCATGTCATTATGCAACTGGAGAGTAGGATTATTGGTCAGTATATCCTTATCAATTGTAACATACAAGTGCGAGTTATCTGCCCTGTCCTCGTAATAAAGTAACTCCTTTGTCTCGGGATCTATCGCCATAACAATTTCATCGTTACCCAGACGAGTTTGGTGTGTCAGAATAGAAGGTTTTGAATTCTTTATAACCATAGTCATAACAGCAAGTGGGTCCTTTTTCTTCCGGTCCATATGTTCCTGGAGAGCACCCTTCAAGCTCATGTTACTGACCGTATCACCACTGATGAGAACGAAATCTCCATGTATCTACAAGGGAAGGATGGGATGCATGAAACAACTGAAACTGCAAATGGAGTTACATGAACTTATAAGCATGGTAATGCTGGAGTCCCACTAGAACCACATAATATTAATTCATAATTATTGTAAAGTAATAACATATTTTAGTGCTTAGGCTTTGTATAAGCTGAGCTAGACTATCGAGTTTTTCAAAGAGGATGTCAACAAACTAGCAAAACAAGCCAAAACGAAAATAAAAAATGAGTTTATTTTTTATTTAGTAGCTTCAGAAACAATTTGTATTACTATGCTGGTTAGGAGAAATGCTACAAACAATTGTCTCTTTAATTGGTGCTATAGGGTGGTTTTGATGCACTCCCGGAGCCCCTCTACTAAGGCAACAAGCATGGAAGACCATTATTTCTTATAAACGAACTGAAAAAACAGCCCCAAAATATGACTACCGAGTTCAGTCTCAGACCACCTTGCTATATCAATTGGGAATCATCATACTAAACTCAACGAGAAGATCCAATGTGATAAACAAACTAAAGCTTTTTTTAAGCTTTAGTTTTGTGATAAACAAACTAAAGCTAAAATCCACAGTACGCCGAACACTAGAAAGCCATCATAATCTAGAACAGGGAAGCAGAACTGAGCACTCACCACGCCGCGGTCGTAGATGACGCGGAGCGCGTCGCCAGCGCTAATCGCGTCGTGGGACTCGACGGCCGTGACGGCCATGCTCCCAGGCCCGGACTTACCAGCCCACCCTGCCTTCTCCAGGTACTCCTTGACCTGGTGCGAGTGCGCGCAGCAGAAGACGAAGGCCTCCTCCACCCCCGCAGACTCCAGCCAGGTGAGCGTGTACTCGATCATCGGCATGTGCACCAGCGGCAGCAGCACCTGCGAAGCGGCAGCGGCGGAGCATGAGCTCGTTCAGAGGAGCCGCGAAGCTCGAGCGCCCAGTGACTAGGTAGTGCTGGTGTGGGATTTGGGAAGCGGGTAGTGCGTCGGGTACCTTGGGGCGCTCGAGGGTGATGGGGCGGAATTTGAGCGTGAAGCTGTCGGCGAGGAGCACCGCCTGGAGGGGGGACGGGCGCGCGAGGTCCTCATGGCCGTCGCCGGAGGCGGCGCCACCGCCCCGGCCGCGGGATTTTTTCTGCGTCATGATTGCTTCAGGTGCGGCGGCGGAGAGGAGTTCGGAGGTTTAGGTCTGCTCGCGTCGTCGGCGTCGCCGTGGCTCGGCGAGTCTGGACCCCGGCTGGATTCTCTGGATGTGTGGGCCGGATCCTAGATGGAGCTCTTTTTGAGGCCCAAGTTTTTTTTTGGTATTCTTGGGCCACTACTAGTTAATCAGGCCCACCGTCTCGCTGCTGTCCAACAGCCTCGCCGCCGCGGACGCTTGTCTCCCGGTTTCGCATGGGGTCCGCCGTCCGCGGCCTCCCGCGCCGCCAGCGCTGGAGGAGCTGGCGTGCTCGGTAGCGGCGCTGCCGGCGCCCTCCGCGGCCGCAGCCGTCTGTGCGGTGGCTGTGCTGCTCGACTCCGCCGGCGGCAGCGGCGAGGACCTCCTCCTGGCCGTGGCCGCCTTACGCCTTCGCATTCTCGGGCGCCGCGCGCCCGTGCCTGACGCAGGAAGCCGGCGCCATGGTGCCCCACCTGTGCCACACGCTCAAGGGCGCGCCGCCGCTGCTCGTGCAGCTGGTTTCCCTCGGCACGCCTCGAGCAGGAACGGCGATGGCCGATGGGCGGCTGCTCCTTTCTGTAACAAATCCAGTAAGCCGTGTTCCACTTATTTGTTTGCTGTAAAGTGCAGCTGAAATTTTCTAAGCTGGAACTGAAGCTCATCTAATACTTTGTGGTTTCAGCAGTATGTAATTGAGTTCATGTCAATGTCGTTGTTCTAATCAAAATACTTAATTGGGAACTGCAGACTATGATGCTTTTTTAGTGATAACTACAAAGTTTTGATAATGATGAAATAAATAACTGAATAGAACTATACATGAACTAATTAACCCTGCATGTAGCATTTCAGCAAACCAACCGTAGTTGCACCATTTGAGCAGTTTGACTTTTACAACTAACTAGTAATTCAGAAAAGGGTCTTGTAATAAACAAGTCAGCCCTGCTGTTTGACTCTCCGGAGTCTGGACATTTGAGCTTTACAGTATTTATTTTTTTGTTATGCAGTGTAACACAAGATTTCTATGAGTTGCTCCACCACTGCCTCATGTTGTCTGAGGCTCCATCAGCTCTCTCTGAGTTGCTGGTAAGTCATGGCTGTTAAAAATCACAATAGCATATATTAACTTGTCAAGCCTCAATTTTTTCAAAGCATGTTGCCCATTATATCTTTGGAAAAAGTCTATATAACCCCCTGAACTTTAATACCTGGTATACTTAGTCCCCTGACCTTCAAAACCGGTTTTCTGGCCCCCTATACTTTCAAAACCGTGCAAATCACCCCCTGGGCAGTATTTCAGGGCGGTTTCGGCCGACGTGGCTGCCGGCGTGGCAACCGCGGCCAGCGTGGCCTATGGGCGCGGCTCAGGCTCACCCGTCAGGGCTCCTACCGGCTCAAATACGCCTCCCCTGCCTCATTTTCCATCACTCCCACTCCCTCTCTGCCCGCGTACTCTCCAGTCCGTGTCGTTCTCTCTTCTGACTCCGGCGACACGAGCGGCGTGGTGATGATCGGGAGCTCAACTCGTTGACCGGACCTCTACAATCGGACCAGGTTCGCACCGATTCCTCATTTACCAGTCTCGAATTGTGCAGTGGCGCAGTGTTCGATTGCAGACCCGTGGATTGGGTGGGGATTGGGGTTTTCTGTGCGGGCGACGATTAGGGTTTGCTTCCATCGATTTGGTTGTTCACGGTTGTTAATGCGTAGCAGATAAGCATTGTTTCGTTTTCTTTGACGATGTTTGTCCAATTGTTGGTTGCGATTGTTAGCTAGGGTTAGAAAAAATCGGATTTTTGTTCTGAGTGCTTCTATGTGGATGGTGGCAGGATGGATGAACACATGTGCATCCGGTTCCACTATGGTGGTTCTTTTACCACGGTGGGAGGTGCCAAGTTCTATGCTGGAGGAGACATTGCCGAATCCTGGATTGACATGGACAAGCTTTCTTATTTTGAGATCATGGGCCATATAGTTGTTCACTACAAGACAGACAGTGTCCTAAGGTTGTTCTGGTTGAAGCCTGGGAAACATGAGAGTAATGGACTTGTCTTGTTGCTAGATGATAATTCCTGCAGGGCCATGGCTGCCAAGCACGCTGGTGGGCTATGTGTTGACATGTATGTGGAGGAGATGGGTGTTGAGATGAATGCTGATGATCAGGAGATTTGGGTTGGTGATGATGAGTGGGCAAATGAGGATAATCATGAACCTGGCAGTGGTGGTGAAGAAGAAATACCTCCAAAGCATTCAACCAAAGGGAAAGAGAAAGTTCCTGAAGTGTCAGAAGGTGAAGAAGATGGAGAAGAGAATGTGCATGAGTTCTCTGATGACTCATCTGATGAAGATTACAAGCAACCACCAGAGGATGATAGCTCTGCAGATGATGAGGAGGCAATTGAACTCAGATATTATGCAAGGCAGATTAAGAGAGACATCAGAGCAAAGAAGCTTGGGATCCATGGTAGTGAACTTGGGGACATTAGAGCAGAGGACTTAGTTGATGAAGTACCAAATTTGGATGATCCAGGCAGTCCATACCTTGATTCTGGTGATGAGTATTCCTATGAAGAGAACAGTGATGGAGAAACTGTTAGGTGGAAGTCAGTGGAGAACAGGTATGATAGCAAGGCTGACATTCCATGGCATTCAGGGACAGCAGGCAGTGCAAAAAAGCCATTCAAAAGTATGGACTGAAGGCTCATAAGTCACTTACTTTTGTCAAAGATGAGGAGGGCAAAGTAAAGGCAATATGTGGCTGGGTTGTTGCAAGTGGTTGATATATGGATCAAAGACCACCAGGTCAAAGTGGTTCAAGATAGTTACATTCAATGATGTGCATACTTGCCCACCTAGGAAGGACAACAAGCTGGTTACTTCTGTTGTTATAGCTAAGCACTACTTCAACCAGATTAGGGACAACCCCACTTGGTCTCCTGCATTCATGAAGGATGCTTGTCTCAGAGACTTGTTTGCAGATGTGTCTTTGTCAAAATGCAAGAGGGCAAAGTCTCTTGTAAGGCAAAAACAATTGGATGCTATGAAAGGTGAGTACAGCAAGGTCTATGACTACCAACTGGAGCTACTAAGGTCTAATTCTGGGAGCACAGTAGTGATTTGTCTAGACCCTGATTTTGAGGACAAGAAAGTGTTTGAAAGTTTCTATGTCTGCTTTGATGCACTGAAGAAAGGTTTGCTGGCTGGTTGTAGGAAGGTTATTGGTTTGGATGGTTGTTGGTTCAAAGGTGCAAACAATGGTAATTTACTTTGTGCCATATGGAGAGATGCAAATAATCAGATGTATCCAGTGGCTTGGGCAGCAGTGCCAATTGAGAACTACGATACCTGGTATTGGTTCTTGTCATTGCTTCAGAAAGACCTGAACATTACAAATGGAGGTCAAGATTGGGTGCTGATTTCAGATCAACAGAAGGTGAGCATGTCTACTAGTATCATTGTCATTGATCTCTACAAATAACAATGTCACACTAACACTTTAATTATGATTTTTGCAGGATCTGTTGAAGGCAGTTAATGAGTTAATACCAAATGCAGAGCACAGAATGTGTGCAAGGCATATTTATGCCAACTGGAGGAAAAAGTACACTGACAAGAAGCTTCAAAAGAAGTGGTGGAGATGTGCAGAGACACCAAGCAGGACTTTGTTCAACATGTACAGAGTTTATCTTGCTCAAGAGACACCAGAAGGTGCCTAGGACATGATGAACACTTCACCACAACACTGGAGCAGGGCATTCTTCAAAGTTGGAAGCAATTGTGACTCCGTTGACAATAACATGTGTGAGAGTTTCAACCATAGTGTTATGGAATCTAGGTTCTATCCTATGATCTCTATGTGTGAAGCCATTAGGAAGAAGCTCATGGTCAGGATTCAAGAAAACAGAGCAAGAGCTGACAAATGGACTGGGCACATTTGTCCAAACATTTTCAAGAAGCTGAAGATGAACATTGAATTGTCTGGCAAGTGCACCGTTCTTTGGAATGGGAAAGATGGTTTTGAGGTGCAGGAATGGCAAGATAGGAAATATATAGTCAATTTGCAGAGAAGACAGTGCACATGCTGTTATTGGCAACTTTCTGGGCTTCCTTGTTGTCATGGTATTGCTGCAATATACAAAGCCTCACAGAAGCTTGAAGACCACATTGCTCCATGTTTCACAAAGCTGCTTATATGAAGACATATCAACATGTACTGCATCCAGTGGAAGGTCCTGGCAATTGGCCCATTTCTAACATGCCTAGACCAGAGGCACCAGCATATGTGAAGATGCCTGGCAGGCCTAAGACACAGAGGAGGAGAGAGCAAGGAGAAGAACCAAAAGGAACAAAGCTGAGTAGAGTTGGCATTCAGATGAGGTGCACTTTATGTGGCAACAAAGGGCACAACTCAAGAGGTTGTCCCAAAAACCCTGAGGCTGGCAACAAGAAGAATGCTCACATCAAAAGAGAGAAGGCCAAGAAGAGGAAGCTGACAGAGGAAAGGGCTGGTGCAAGCAGTGGGACCAATGTGCAGAAGAAGAACACTACAAAGAGGGTGAAAAATTCTACTACTTTTTAATTTTTTTCACTCTATGCACTATTATGATATAACTACTAATTCAAGTATACAAACACTATATAGGCCAAGGTAACTAGCAGGACTGTTAGTGGTGGTCAGACCAATCCAAGCCAAGGAAGTGGCAGTCAGGCTCCACCATCTGCTTCTCAGTCTACTCGAAGCCAAGCAAGAGGCAGAGCTCAGCCTACTCCAAGCCAAGCAAGAGGCAACTCTCAGCCTACTCCAAGCCAAGCAAGAGGCAACTCTCAGCCTACTCCAAGCCAAGCAAGAGGCAGCCAAGCTCCACCATGTGCTTCTCAGCCTACACCAAGCCAAGCTAGTGGCAGTGCTTGTCCAAGCCAACCAAGGCAGCAAAGGGCACCAACTACAAGGGCTAGGCCACCAAGTACTAGACCAAGGGCACCAAGTGCCAGAGCAAGGGAGGCACGAAACAATCGACTGGGCTGGCTGTTGTTTGGAAACAAGTGAGCTGCTCATTGTCAGTGATGTCTTTTGTGTGTAACAGACCATAGACATGTGGTGACTTTTGGTGTAAAATAGGATAGCTGTGATGTCTCAGTAGTGGTGACAATGTTATGACCCACTTTTGGTGTAAAATAGGATAACAGTCATGTCTCACTAGTGGTGACAATGTGATGTCCCACTTTTGGCTTACCTAGACCTTAGTTGGCCTCTTTTGGTGTAAAATAGGGTATGAAATGCAGATGACGAAACTCATGTGAACTGGAAACAATATGTCCACTGATTGGTCACACTTTATGTGTGTTGGGAATCAATGTGTGCTACCTGGTTTATCTTTGTCACAGTTCTGTTTGAAATGTCCACTGATGTTCACATTTTGATGATTCAATTGCATGTTCATAATCATCAAATGATCCAAGATATATTACACAAAAGAAAGAGGGAGCATCCATCCACTAAGGTACTGCATTACATAAAACCTGATCCAAGATGTATTACATGATCTAGTTCCATCTACCATTCAACAGGCACACCCTAAACTAAAACATGAAACCCCAACAGGAAATGCATCCATTCTTCATCCCTTTCATCTCCAATTCCAATACATCCAGCTGCCTCTGCTTTGCATCAAGCTCTTCCTGGTGCCTGACCAACTCCTCCTCCTTCTTCACCAGCTCCTTTTCATTGGTTTCCAACTGTGCCTCCATCTTCATAATGGCTCTGCAATGCCTGGTTCATCTACTCCACTCTTGGAAATGCAGCTCCCTGGATTCATCAATAGCAGGTTGTCCCCTTTCCCTCTTCAGCTTGAAAACAACAACCTTCAGGTCCAGCATAAGTTCTTTGTACCACTTCGTGACTGGTGGATCCACCCATTCGAAATATCCACAATCCTAGTCACTCTGGTACAACAAATGGGTAATCATCATTCCAGAATCATGAACAACATGGAAGTTAGCAAAGACAACAGCGGCTCACTCACATTTGCATCGATGCATTTGTAGTACCTATGGCCGGGGTTGTCCACGCTCCAAGAAATCCACCTTGGCGCCTTCTTCGTCACCTTACACTTGCAGTACACTGGGGGTAGGTAATCTAGGGGACCGATGCGGTAGGGCACCGGCGACCCACTTACCTCGACGGCGGCGGGGGCACCAACACCACCACCACCGGTTGGAACGGACACCCGCGCCAGGCGCTGGCTTGATTCGTCCATTGCCACGAACCGGAGACGCGGTGCTCAATCCCCGACTGCTTTCCTCCGCCCGAGTCACCGGCAAACCCTAGGTCGATGGTGCGGCGGTGGCGGCGACTGGAGAGTGCGGGGGTAGAGAGGGAGTGGGAGTTACGAAAAATGAGGCAGGGGAGGCGTATTTGAGCCGGTAGGAGTCCTGACGGGTGGGCCTGAGCCGTGCCCATAGGCCACGCTGCTACGGTTGCCACGCCGGCAGCCACGTCGGCCGAAACCGCCCTCAAATACTGCCCAGGGGTGATTTGCACGGTTTTGAAAGTATAGGGGGCCAGAAAACCGGTTTTGAAGGTCAGGGGACTAGGTATACCAGGTATCAAAGTTCAGGGGGTTATATAGACTTTTTCCTTATATCTTTTATTTGAGATCACTTTCAATAGGCTTGCTGGTATTGTGTTCTTGCTCTCTCTATCTATATATCTGTGTTAGCTTTGATCTTTCAAGTTTGTTGTTGCTTCCTGGGACGAAACTACCACTGCTAGGAGGCCTGCTGTGGTTGTTGGCGTTCCACTACTAGGAGGCCTGCTGTGGTGTTGGCGTTTTAGTGGCCTATTAGCCTATCAATGATTCTTTGCATGACTTGGTAAGGTTTAGGTCCTCATTTTTAAGCCTTTAATGCTTTCTTTGCTTCGAAGAAGTCATCTATGCTTAGATGTACCTACACCTGTCAATTTTACTGTAGTCCTGTCAAATGGTTGTTTTAGGAAAGGAAAATGTTTAAGCAGCAACATTAGATAGCAGTTAAAAGTACGCAGGCGTCGGAATGGAATGAGTTGGTGTGGGTTGGATTTGATTTCCACCCCATTAGCAGGGTCTTGTTTCTTGTAACACTTCAGTTTTAGTTTACCATAGGTTAGCAGAATTCCTAATGTTCTATTATATTTCCTCCTCCTAATTGCTCTCTATTATTTGGCGCCAAAAAAACAGCACAGCGGTGGCATACATTGAACCAGCAAAAATTCCAAAAACAAAATGAACTAATGGTCCAGACGACACGTGAAGTTTTTCAATGGTGACTAAGGAACTGGGATCTTTTATAGTGGCTCTTAAGGAATTGGCTCTAAACCTAACGTTCTTGCATACTACATGTGTATGTACAGATGCTTTTCAAACGTGCCAATTAATTTTTTTAATTCGATGGGTCTCTATGTATTGTAATTTATTCCAATATTAATGTTGAGTTCTGTTTTTTTTAATATACCATATACAGAGGTGTAGGTCTCATGTCAATTGTTTTTTTGTGGGGGTTGAGGGGTCAAAACTTACATGTGTAACATGGATGTCCGTGTAACATGCTTCTATGATTAAGATGTTCGTGTAAGATTCGTATAATATGCGTACAGCAATGAGATTCCAACGTGAATATTTCTCGTTTTTTAACATGATGACACGGGATGACGAGTCTGCGCTGACGTATGTTATTGTGTGTGCGCTAATGTGAACAACGATATATTAACATGGGTCTTTTAATGTTTGTCCCTAATGTGAACAAAGATAAATGGGTGTATGAGATGTCTTAATGAGATGTGCTACCAAGAACATTATACTATAATTACAAGATATTCCTTCCGTTTCACATTATAAGATTCATATATTTTGCTACTGAAAGCTATGCATCAACAAAATTCGAAACATCTTATAATTTAAAACAGCGCAAGTATTTGAGAAATTTCAAGTTCATATAAGACCATTTTTTCTTTAGGTAAAGAAAGTGAATATTCTGTTGTACTGTGGTCAGTCATGACAACTCATGTGAAAACTCATCCCATATTTACTGTAAGAGCATCTTCAATAATTTGGCAAATTTAGTTTGGCAATTATTGCTGGTTGTCAAATTCCAAAACAATTTAACAAAGAAAAAAGTTTATCTCTAAGAGTTTGACAAAACTGACTTGACAAAACCCAAAAATAGTGGACCCAACTATTTTTGGCCGCGTTTTTTTCTTAGCGCTGTGGCCGCGCACGCTTTGCGTCGCGGTGTTTCTCTTTCGCGGCATTTTCTTTCTTCATCGCGCCGCCAGTTGCCGTCGTAACCAGAACTTGGTCGCCGCCGTTTCTTGCTCCCAGGTCTTCTCGCTGCTGCCCTGCTGGAAACAGCTTCCAGGTTGCGAATGGTCCTGTAGCAAATGATCGGTGGCTGTAGCCCATAAAAATATTACGTTCATTACACTTGATTCGCTACTACAGCATTGAACAGAGCTTTGTCGTTCAGAGCCTTGTGTTCATCAGTGTTTTCTTTTGGAGCTGGAGAATCAGTTCAGAGCAATGATTCGCTGCTACAGCATTGAACAGAGCTTTGTCGTTCATGGTACTAAAATCAATGAGCAACAGCAGGCTCAAGCATAACAAATATCGCCCTGTTTGCTTGGTCGTTTCTAGCTGGCTGGTTTTGGCTGCTGCTGATTTTTTGAGAGAAAAATACCGTTGAATGGCTGGCTGGTTTGGCTGATAAGTTCAAACGAACAGGCTGCTTCTTCCCATCAACCGGCGCCGGCAGCATCTTTTATGTCGCTGGTCGGCGGAAGAAGCCCGGGACTGCCGCGCAATCGCATTTGCCAAAGGGGATCGGGGTTGGCATATACGCCGATCTGGAGCCGGAAATCGTCAACTTAACTAAAATGCTAAACAAGAATGTAAAACCGTTGGAGAGGTGATTTCGTGAATTTTGGTAAAAAATAAGAATGCTAAACCAATATGTAAAACTGTTGAAGATGCTCTAATGTGTTTCTCCTCACTCTCTAATTCCAGATTCAATTTGTTTTAAATTTTATTTAAAAATACAGTCATGCTTCCTTATTAATCAACAGTAGAGATAAGAAAAGGGGTCTTTGATTAAGATTTCAAGCCAATTCATTTTATTTTTTTCTAATTATTTTAATTAGTACTTAAGTACTTAATTTTTCATATTTTCTTTGCTTCCAAACACTTGACTTTAGGTTTGGGCACGAAAAGTTAATTTATACACTTTTCCTAACCTACAGACGACCAAGTTATACAAGGGCACGTATATTGATGTGGTTAAATAGCTAGTCTCATAAAGTGTTAAGTAATTTAAGACGACTTAATAAACTACATACACAATGGTTGTCTTTTTAAGATGTCTCATAGCAACTCTTAATTTTTTATTTTACGGAGAGAGTAAAAATAGGATTTTGATGTGCACGACGACATGAACTCATACAATGGTAAAGTAGTTATTTCATAGTCCTAAATTTTAGCTCATAAAGTGGTTGTTTCATGAAACAACGACCTCATTCTCGCTCACCTCTCTCTTTCGTCCACATCATCAAAAGTCCTACGTGGCAATGCATGAGACAGCGTATGAGACTGCTCACGTGTAGCAATATACCTGCCCTACGAGAGACGATGCCCTGGCCATTGGATGCTCGGTTCAGCTTCGTCATTTAAATGAATGGAAGATTCCAGGTGTCCGAAAATTAGCAGCACCCTAATTTATTAGGAGTGAAAATTTTGTGGTGCATGAAAAACAAGAAGCAAGAGGGACAGAAAGAGATGGAGATAGATGTATTGCGAAAATAGAAATGGCTATTAGGATGCTATAAGGTCGAATATTTTGAGACGGACTTTAAAAGCTACAAGGCCAAGTATTGTAGGATGGAAGCAAGTATACTCTCTTCATTCTAAATTATATAAGTTGTTTTATTTTTTCTAAATATATGTTGTTTGATCATGTGTTGGACATATTGTATATCTAAGTGCAAATGCATAACAAAAAACGTGCCTTTCTAGAGAATCAAAGCTGAGATTTGTTTGAGTGCACTGGGCCGCGTTGACATGCTGTCACGGCTCACGGGCTCGGCGCCTAACAGAATAAATACGAGTAGCAGCCACCATACATGGCAAGGTCACACAGCAACAAGGCGAGATCTGATCGGCTTAAGCATCGGCTCTTGCTCATGGGCAGCATCACCATGTCGTCTTCCAGCTTTGGCGAGGATCAGCAGGAGCTGGTCTGTGTGACCGGTGCCGGCGGCTTCATTGGCTCGTGGGTGGTCAAGGAGCTGCTCCAGCGCGGCTACCGTGTCAGGGGAACTGCCAGGGACCCTGGTGAGTCAGTCAGTCGATCACTTGACTCGCATCATCCCTTGCATTGCATTGCATTGCCCTTCAACAGTAGTAGCAGTCCTCGTCCGCCATTCATGCCATCTCCAAGTTCAGAGAGCTTGCTGTACTCACCTCTGCTCTTTGCGTGCACGTGCTGACGTGCAGCGGACAGCAAGAACGCGCACCTGCTAACTCTGGATGGCGCCAAGGAGCGCCTCACCCTGTGCCGCGCCGACGTCCTCGACGCCGCCTCACTCCACGCCGCCTTCGCCGGCTGCCACGGCGTCTTCCACATTGCCTCCCCGGTCTCCAACGACCCTGTCAGTCGTCGTCGCTGCTTGCTCATCGTGTACTCTGCAATGCGCTATGTACTCTGCAGAGGGTGCTGACGCTGCCTGTGTGCGTCCCGCCTGCAGGATCTCGTGCCGGTGGCGGTGGAGGGCACCAGGAACGTTATCAACGCCGCGGCGGACGAGGGCGCGCGCCGCGTCGTCTTCACCTCCTCCTACGGCGCCGTCCACATGGACCCCAACCGGAGCCCAGACACCGTCCTCGACGAGACCTGCTGGAGCGACTACGACTTCTGCAAGCGCACCCAAGTAAGCAAACCGACCCGACTCCGCAACTCGATCGCTCGCCATCGCCGGCCTGACTCAACACCGCACGTGTTTCCGTGCAGAACGTGTATTGCTGCGCCAAGATGATGGCGGAGATCACGGCGACGGAGGAGGCGGCGGCCCGGGGGCTGCAGCTGGCCGTGGTGGTGCCGTGCAATACACTGGGCCCCATGCTGCAGCAGACGCTCAACATCAGCAACCACCACGTCGCGCGCTACGCCATGGGCACCAGGCGGTCCTACCCCAACGCCGTTGCCGCCTATGTCGACGTCCGCGACGTCGCGCGCGCACACGTCCTCGCCTACGAGCGCCCCGCCGCGCGCGGCCGCTACCTCTGCATCGGCGCGGTGCTGCACCGCGCCCAGCTCATGGCCATGATCGGGGAGCTCCTTCCGCAGTACCCCGTCACGGACAAGTAAGCATGGCGCGGCGAGCCCCTCGTCCTCTGTTGAGCGATGCGTTCGATCAGTTTGGGGTGTCGTGTCGACGCGTTGCTGGCTCTCAAAATCATGCTGTGATGTGATGCGCAGGTGCGACGACGACGGCAAGCCAATGGCGAAACCGTTCAAGTTCTCCAACCAGAGGCTCAGGGACCTGGGTTTGGACTTCACTCCTATGAGAAAGAGCTTGTACGCTTGCAGCAGAAGGGACACCTCCCTGTCATCCAACAGCAGCAGCGCGCGTGCTTGTAAATCACAAGACATGCCGGGATTTGCCAACACACAAAGGGGGAGTACAGGAACATGGCATAAGAAATTTGAGAACTTATTACTACTGTATTCGTGTTTTTTTTTTTCATTTCTACAAGTGTATTATGTTCTTCGTTTTTTTTACAGTTGTATAATTAAGATGTACTCTTCTTCTGTATCATGTTACATGTAAAGTTGTTGATGTCACGAATTGTTTGAGTATAAGTTAATTGCTCATCTTTCTAGCTTGTTAAATTAGGTTTAGGAGTTGAAATTGGATTCACATGCAGCTTGATGAAAGTGGCACCAGCGGCAGCAGCACCTGCGAAGACCGATCGAAGAGGCAGCGGAGGTGCATGAGCTCGTTCAGAGGAGGCGTGGAACTCGAGCGCGGGTGACGAGGTTTGTGGTGGTGTGGGATTTGGTAAGCGGTCCGAGTAGTGCGTCTAGTACCTTGGGGCGGATTTGAGCGTAAAGCTGTCGGCGAGGAGGACCGCTGAAGTTGGGGCGGGCGGGCGAGGTCCTCATGGCCGTCTCCGGACGCGGCGCCACTGCCTCCACCGGCTCGGCCGCGGGACTTTTTTTCCTGCGACATGATTGCTGCAGGTGCAGCGGGCTCGCTCGTTCACGTCGTCGGCGTCGCCGTGCTCGGCAAGTCTGGACACCGGCTGGATTCTGGATGCCCGGCGGGATCGTAGATGGGCTCTTTTCGAGGCCCAAGTTTGCTTTATGTATACTTGGGCCACTCCGAGTTGGTTTCTTCTCTCCTACGAGGAAATTTGTTGTTTAATAGGTGGAAGTTTGTTTTTTAGGCTAATTTCAGTGAAAGTTTTCCGAGAGATTACATAGTATGATAAAATTTCATAAGACGAAATGATTTTCATGGGAATGAGAAATCTTGTCAAGACTATTTTCAATACATTGGAGTCCTACAAACTTATGTAGGGATGAAAACGGGGCAGATATTTTCTTATTTCGAAAAGGTCAAAATCAAAACACTATAAAAATAATGTATACGAATTCGAACATTTAATAATGTATATGAGATAGGTATCAATATCCCATTGATCCTTGTATGATTGTGTGACCCGAGGGAAATATGGGAAGGTTGTGGACGGCCGAGCGCAGGTGGAGGCACGGCCTGCAGCCGACGGCCTCCTGCGTGCTGTGCAGCCAGGCTGACGAGACGCATGACCACCTCTTCGTCGGATGCGTCTTCTCCAAAGAGATATGGCTACGCCTGCTCAGTGTGGTCGGTGCCACTGAACTGGTCCCCGACGGGTCCTCTTCGACCGTCGACTGGTGGCTACGCTCCAGGGGGCTAGCTAGTGTTGCAGGCTTTTCGCTATGGCTTCGACTCTTTGGTCCTGCTAGTGTCTTGGGTCCTGTAGAAGGAGCGCAACCAGAGGACGTTCGACGGCACTTCATCGACCACGACTCGTGTCCTTCAGCTCATTAAGGAGGAAGGTGACGAATGGATTGCGGCAGGGTTCAGTGAGTTCACGCTGCTCTTTGCCGCAGCTGCCTAGCTCCAACAGGCATTCCTTAGTAGCACATCTGTTTCCTAGTCAGTACAACTTCGTAGCTCCACCGATTGAGCCGATGATTCTTGTAACGTGTGCTCTTGTTATGGTACATGACATCTCACCTATGACCATGCCAAGCCGTGATTTCGAAAAGCAATATCCTTAAAGTAATATGCGCACGTGCGTGATTTTGAAAAAAAGGGAAATATAGGATGTAATATGGGATATGGGGCAAAATGCAGGATCACTGGTGTTGGTGTCAATCTGTGTCCATCATCATCATCATCATCATCATCGTCAATACAACTACGATACGACCAACCCCCCTCCTCGCGCGCGCAACTATAGATGGCACACCTGAGTCTGTGTCAATGGTGCGGCGGCCGGCGGACACCGGATGCCACATCTCCTTGCACTTGGTAAAAGCTTTGACGAGTGCTGCACTTGGCAAAGGGCTCACGTCATACCTTTAATCGGCAAGAGTTTTTTGCCGAGTGTCGAGTGTTGTTACGGCTCTCAAAGTAAATGTACCATGACGATAGGAGCCACGTGGTAACGGAGACTTTGCCGAGAGCTGTACGGAGACAGTGTTCAAAGACAAAGTCTTTGCAAAGTGCTAACACTCGGCAAAGACAAAGTGTCTTGTGACCGGTAAGTACATAAGTTCAAGCAAGGAAGGCAAATAGGTTTTTAAGGAATTGGTTCTAAACCTAACGTGCACGCATGGTACATGGGTATGTACAGATGTTTTTCAAACGTGCCAAGTAATATTTTTTTAGTTGATGGTAATTTATTCTAATATCAATGTTACGTGAACATGAGTTTTTTTTTCCTTGTGTGAACATACCATATAAAGGTGTAGGTCTATTGTCTATTGTAAGGTTTTTGGGTTGTACAAAGTTACATGTGCAACATGCGCCGATGATTATGGTGTTTGACTTTGTTGAACTTAATTATAGCCATTAAGTCGGCTAATGTTGTTTTTTTAGAAAAAAAACATTATACCATGCCTAATAAGCAGCACTGAAAAGTTCAAGCTGTGAATAAAATTCAAACATGAATATTTACCATTTTTTTAACATGGCATGGGCTGACATGTTTGCATGCTAACATATGATATGATTAGCCGTGGTAACATTCTTATAGTGTGATATAAAAAAAATCACAATGACTAACAAGTCGTACAACGACGATGAGATTCCTATATCTCGTTTTTTAACATGATGCATGACACGGGCTGACGAGTCTATGTTAACATATGGTATGATTAGCTATAGTAACATTCACATCGCTGATATCTAAAAAGAGCATTCACACAATAACTAACAAGCGTGCAACGTGATGTCGCGGCCGGGCTGAGGAGTCCGCGCGAACATGCATAATATGGTATGATTAATGATTAATTGTAGTAACGTTCACACCATGTGGTATCTAACAATTTACACAATATCTAAGAAGTGTACAACGATAAGATTCCTACGTGAACATTTCTCGTTTTTTAACGGATGACGAGTCTGCGCTAACACATGTTATTTTGTCTGCGCTAAGGTGAGCAAAGATATATAAACATGTGAACAGATGGTGTATGAGATGTGCGACCAAGAAAATAATAATTATTATTACAAGATACTCCGTCCGTTTTAAAATTATAAGACATTCTTTTGAGGAGAAATTCAAATTTCATTAATTTTAACAAGCTGAATCTTCAACAACAAAACAAATGGATATATGCGCAACATAGAGGCCAAGACATGGTCCTCATCCGGATCACACACTCTTCCTAGAATATATCCAACTCATGAGCTACCCTATTACATGAATAGGGACACTGCTGAGCACGCCACGAAATGAAATTGAAGCTTAATACGCTTCGGAGCAAATTAGGTTGGAAGGCATCGGAGAATAATGCATGAAGGACATCCCCATCTCAATGATCACATGGCGAGCACTGTGAATGCCAGCGATCAGCTCGCCCTGAAAAGCATGCATACCAGAGACTCTACTCTTCCTCGACGAGCTGAAACAACATCATGATCAGCATCACGCAGGAAGCAGCCCCAGCCACCGTTACCCGTTGCAGCATCGAAAGCGGCATCGCAATTGACTTTGATATGTTCAAGTTCAAACTTCTCCCGTTTGCTTACTGGTCTACCACCTACCCTTATATTCTGACCAAGTTGCTTCTTCCACTCCATCATACGAACATTAATGATGTGTGAGAGCCAGAAAGCGTTCCGGCCTGTTTCTCCATCTCTGATCATATTGCGCTCCGATCGACCAGCACATCCACAGTGCATAACGATCGATACATCATATCTAAAAGCTATGTATCTACAAAAGTCAAAAACAACTTATATTTTAGAATGAATTGAGTATATAAGGAAGTTTAAGTTCACTAAAGACTATTCATTCTTAGGTAAATAAAGTGGAATGTTATATTGTATCGTGGTCCGTCATGACTCATGTGAAAAATCCATCCTGTATTGTTGTAGGGTGTTTATCGTGTTACACTGTAATTCCAATTTAATTTTTTTTTTATTTTATGTAAAATACAATTATGTCTCCTTACTAATAGACGGTTGAGATAAGAAAAGGTGTCTCTGATTAAGATTTTGAGCCAATTCATTTTTATTAATTTTCTAATTATTTTAATTATTTATTAGTATTTAATTTTTATATTTCTACGTTTCAAAATACTTGACCGTAGATTTGGGCACAGGAAGTTTAAGGAGTGAAAAAATTGTGGTGCATGAAAACAAGAAACAAGAGCGATTGAAAGAGATGATGGAGACAATATTTGCGAAAATTGAAATGTCTATTATGATACTATGAAGTCAAAGATTTTGAGGAGAAATTTAAAAGCTAGTTATAAGGTCAAGTACAGTACTCTCTCCGTCTCAAATCGTAAATCATTTCAAGAATCTTAAAAAGTCAAAATATTTTGAGTTTAAACAAATTTATATAGTAAGATAATAACAGTTAGGATGTCAACTAAATATATGGATATTTCGTTAACTATATTTTCATAATATATCAATTTGATGTCATAAATCCTTATAATGTTCTCTATAATCGTTAACAGTTATGATGTCAACTAAGTATATGGATATTTCGTTAACTATATTTTCATAATATATCAATTTGATGTCAAACTTGAGATGATTTGATTTTTCAAGATTTTTTAAATGACTTAAAATTTGAGACAGAGGAGTATATTATAGGACTGGAGAGAGTATATATATTATTTTTCATTATGTATCTAAACATATTGTAATAATATCTAAAAGATGCAAGTGGGCAATCTGGAGGATATCAAAAGGCGGCTGAGATTTGTTTTGAGTGCACTGCACAGCCGTTCACATGCCGCGGTTCACGGGCTCAGCACCCCTCGCGGTATAAATACGAGCAGCCACCATACAGGCAAGGTCACTCAGCAACAAGTAACTGATCGTCTTCAGCATCGGCACTTGCGCAGCAGCACCATGTCGTCGTCCAGCTGTGGCAACGAGCAGCAGGAGCTGGTCTGCGTGACCGGCGCCAGCGGCTTCATCGGCTCGTGGTTGGTCAAGGAGCTGCTCCAGCGCGGCTACCGTGTCAGGGGAACTGCAAGGGACACTGGTGAGTCACATCATCTCTTGCATTACCATCTCCAAGTTCAGAGCTTGCTGGACTCACATTATTGTGCTCTGCTTGCACAGCGGACGGCAAGAACGCGCACCTGCTGGCTCTGGAGGGCGCCAAGGAGCGCCTTATCCTGTGCCGTGCCGACGTCCTCGACCGCGCCTCCCTACACGCCGCCTTCGCCGGCTGCCACGGCGTCTTCCACGTCGCCTCCCCGATCTCCGACGACCCGGTCAGTCTGTCGTCACTGCTTGCTCGCTGTTTTCATAGGCAGTACGTAACATACAGCAACGCGCTATCTACATACTCTGCTGCTGACGCTGCGCCTGCAGGAGCTGGTGCCGGTGGCACTGGAGGGCACCAGGAACGTCATCAACGCCGCGGCGGACGAGGGCGCGCCCCGCGTCGTCTTCACCTCCACCTACGGCGCCGTCCACATGGACCCCAACCGGAGCCCCGACGCCGTCCTCGACGAAACCTGCTGGAGCGACTCCGACTACTGCGAGCGAACCGGCGTAAGTGATGAGCTGACCCGACCCGACTGGATCGGTCGCCAACTCGCCATCGCCAGCCATTCCCGGGCCTGAGCTGACTCGCCGCCGTACGTGTTTCCATGCGTGCAGAACCTGTACTGCTGCGCCAAGATGATGGCGGAGATGACGGCGACGGAGGTGGCGGCGGCCCGGGGGCTGCAGCTAGCCGTGGTGGTGCCGTGCATTACCGTGGGCCCCATGCTAAGCCAGACGATCAACATCAGCCACGACCACGTCGCGCGCTACCTCATGGGCACCACGAGGTCCTACCCCAGCGCCGTCGCCGCCTACGTCGACGTCCGCGACGTCGCGCGCGCGCACGTCCTCGCCTACGAGCGCCCCGCTGCGCGCGGCCGGTACCTCTGCATCGGCACCGTGCTGCACCGCGCACAGCTCGTCGCCATGCTAAGGGACCTCTTCCCGCAGTACCCCGTCACGGCCAAGTAAACACAGAGCCCCTCCGCCGCCACCGCCGCCGCCGCCGCGGCCGCCGAGCGATCAGCTTGCTCTGACAATCTCGTTGTGATGCAGGTGCAAAGACGACGGCAAGCCAATGGTGAAGCCATACAGGTTCTCTAACCAGAGGCTCAGGGACCTGGGCTTGGAGTTCACTCCACTGTGGAAGAGCCTGTACGAGACTGTGGTGTCTTTGCAGCAGAAGGGCCACCTGACTGTCATCAAACAAAACAAGCGCGCGTGCTTGTAAATCAATTAAGTAGACATGCCGGGATTTCCCAGATATAATAATATAATAAACCGGGAAACCAACAGCGCAGAAAAGGCGAATGAAGTACAAGAAGATGACATAAGAAATTTGAGAACTTAAAGTGTGTTTCATGTTATTTTACATTTCAGCTAGTGTATTTTGTCGTCGTTCAAATGTTTCTACGGTCATCTAATAATTAAAATGCATTCTTGTTCTATGTCATGGTACATGTAAAGTCGATAATGTGATGGATTGTTTTGAGTATATAAGTTAATTTCTCATCTTTCATCTAGTCTAGAGTATAGTTGCTTCATGGTGGGGTTGATGGAGGAGAGCCGAAAAAACTGAGGTATAGCATAGACCATAGAGCAATCATCAGGCCCTTAATTGACTCATTTGTGTTACCTAATATAAGAGAACCCCCTTGCGAAATATCTCTCTAGTCTCTAGAGCTAGAATCAATTGGCAAGGCAAACTTTCGCATGGAGCTAGCCTATATTGGACCTCACACACGTGAATGGGGATGGACAACTCCAAACTTGTATCAAGCTATCAAGCTGCATGCGTGAACCGGTTCGCCTCCGAAACCTAATTTGATGAGAAAGATGAGCCATTAATTTATACATACGCACAAAACAATTTTGCCCAGTGTTGCTCTCAGGCCTGTTAGCTGCACCCGAACGGTTTCCTAGGCCTCCGTCACTGTGCAGGTGGGCGACGGTGCAAGCACTCTGTTCTGGACAAACTCGTGGCCGCCGGATGGACCCATTGCTAGGTGGGCGCCTCACGCGTTCGCGCTAGTAGGCGCATGGCGGCGGAAGCGGACGGTGAGAGATGCTTTGGCTGGGCTACAATGGGCGTGTGACATCGTCGGCGCACGAACGCAGCCGGTCATGCTTGAGATGCTGCAGCTGGCAGATAAACTGACCACGATCAGCCTCGCCCCGGGCATCCGAGACAAATTCATTTGGCTATGGCTTGCGAGTGGGGAATACTCGAGCTCATCCGCGTACCGCGCGTTCTTCGCGGGAACGACGGAGTTGCTTGGCGCCATGGTCTCTAGCAGTCAGCAACCTGCATCCTTTGCTGCCAGTTGGACGAGACACACGACCACTTACTTGCCTCCTGCGTCTACACCCGCGAGGTCTGGCTTCGTATCCTTAGCGCTGTTGGCCTCCAGAACCTTGCACCGCAGGACTCCGATTCCGTTGTGGAGTGGTGGCTGCGATCCTGGGACGCTGTTCAGGACGCAGTCCGCAAGGGCTTCGACACACTCGTGCTGCTAGTCTCTTGGGAAATTTGGAAGGAACGGAACCGAAGAACCTTCGACGCCGAGTTTGCTTCGACGACCGTGTTGTTGCAGCGCATCAGGGACGAGGCCGACTCCTGGTTATCCGCGGGGTACCGGGAGCTGTTCATGCTCGTAGCTCTTGCTGCCTAGGGTGTGCGTCTTTTGCTCCTAGCGGATTAGTTTTTTACTTAGTATACTCTTTCAGCGTCACCGTTCAAGCCGGTGCTTTATGTTTAAGTGCTCATCATGTTCTAGCAATGACAATTCACTCTTGACCTAGACATGGCTTGTATGGTTACTCTATCTTTTCCTTAAAGCCGTACGTGCATATGCAGGCTTTCGAAAAAAAAATTTACCTCGACGGGCAAGTCTGTCTAGCTCGATCCGCAGGAGTACGTACCCCATGTATATATGTGGAGGCGTTTCTAGATCAAATCTCTAGGGATTATGACACCTTTGAAGATCGGTTGGTGGGGTCACCGGAGATACCCTTGACCTTGTTCCGATACTGTTGTCGGGGGTGGTACGGGGAGCCCGGCCCAAGCTTCGACATCGTCGTATGATCCTGAGGTTGATGGGAGGAGATGAGCCGGAGAGGTGGTTGGACATCTATTCGCAAGGGATGGTACTAGTCTGCCAGATGAGTTATTAGTACGTCATTTATTTACAACATCTTTTTTTTTTCAACCGTGCCAAGGCACATTAACAGAAGTAGAGGTTATAACAACATTACAAAGATGAACGGTAATTGGTGATTACCCAAGCCAAACGCCCACTGAAAATTTCACTCGGTTGTGATTACAAATAAATAACATGGCGACAACATTGATGGTTACCAGGACAGTGTCATTTATTATGTTTAAAATTTTAATATTTTGAAATTTAAAATTTTTAAATAAATTGTTGTTCAAAATCTTCTGCTAGTGTATTTTGTCGTGGTACATGTAAAGTCGATAATGTGATGAACTGTTTGAGTATATAGTAACTGATCTCTATAGACTCTAGAGAATGTTCCAAGACCAGAACGCAATGCTAGTATATATACATATACAAGTACTAGCATAAATATAAGCCAACGCTTTTTAGACAACAAAATGAATCCAGGTTCTTCTCTCGTGACAAAGAAAATTAAACAAATTATCTGTTATACAAAAGAAAAAAAAACAAAGAGTTGAACTCAAAACTTATTATTATACCATAGACGGAAGCAAAAAAGTTCATGGATGCTGTCTCTTGGGCTCAATCTTTTATTTGCAAGTTTGCTGAGCATGCAGAGCACAAAACACAAGTTTCAGTGGCTTAGATCTCCATCAGCACCTAATTTTCCTCAAATCCTTTGGCAGCCCCGTATAAGGGATCTGAATCGTCGTGTCTGCGTAGTGTCGTCGATTGCTTCCAGCTTATTCTTTATCCTTGGGCTCATCAAGTTTTGCATAGCTTCTGCTTGTCCAGCTGGACCTACATGTGGCAGGCCTATGCTTGGTTTAGAGTTGAAGTATTTGGAGACTCTACTGGGCAAGTAACGGTCCCAGCAACTACTGCGCAACCTCCGTCCTTGAGGGTAGCGAAAGACCGATCGTAGCGTCTTGCTCTTCATATCGACCATGATCCGCCATATCGTCTTGTCACCATATTTTTTATGATGATTCTCGCGACCCCTCGGGGGGCGCTGCGGCGCACAGCGAGACGTCGATGGGATGGCCGGTGCTGGTGCGGCAGCGCGCCAGTGTGTTCGTGTCCGCGATGGATCGGAGGAACCAGCCTTGGACCTCAAGCGTGCAGTCGTGCTCCAAGATTAACCATGGAGGGTAGGCCGCCGCCATGGTTGACATGGATTCCTGTCTTCGTGATGCTATCTATCGATCAGGCGCGACAGACTAGTTATTTTATTTTATTTTTATTTATAGCGTGTATAAAATAAATCAGAGATCTTAAAAGCTTCCAACTTCTAATTTTCCTTCTTTGCTTGAGGTCTCGGTTTCGATGCTATAGATGGATTCCCCACATGTGGCTATTGGATATCTTGTGTGGCTATTGGATATCTTGTACTCCTTCCAGACGAAAATATAAGTCATTCCAATAATTTTTGCAAAGTAATTTTACAATGGACATTCGTAAAATTTGTATGACATATGGTAAGCCTTGGTAGAAAGTAAGCCTTTTTAGGATGACATATAGTTTTGAACATTGTAAGCCTTTTTAGGATGACATATAATTTTGAACAGAGAGACTATATAATACTTCAATTCATCACATTAATTAACGACTTTATATGTGCCTTGGTACAGAGTAAGAATGCATCATACAACTGTAGATTTTTTTTACCAACGTAATACACTTGTATAGGAAAAAAAAATGAATATACGAAGTTTACAAATTTCTCATATCATCTTCTTGTGCTTCCCTTTTTATGTTGTTTTTGCCTCGTTCATTTTTACCTGTGAAATCCCGGCATGACCTCTGGTTTACAAGAACGCGCGCTGCTGCTGTTGGATGACAGGCAGGTGGCCCTTCTGCTGCAGGCACACCACGGTCTCGTACAAGCTCTTCCTCAGCGGAGTGAACTCCAATCCCAGGTCCCTGAGCCTCTGGTTGGAGAACTTGAACGGCTTCGCCACTGGCTTGCCGTCGTCCTCGCACCTGCGTCATCACATCAAAGACAAACGCACGAGATTGTCAGAGCTGATCGCTCGCGGCGGCGGCGGCGACGACGACTGACGACAGTCGACAGAGGAGGAGGGGTCCTTCTGTGCTTACTTGGCCGTGACGGGGTACTGCGGGAAGAGGTCTTTGAGCATGGCGACGAGCTGTTCGCGGTGCAGCACGGTGCCGATGCAGAGGTACCGTCCCCTCGCGCTGGGGCGCTCGTAGACAAGGACGTGCGCGCGCGCGACGTCGCGGACGTCGACGTAGGCGGCGACGGCGTTGGGGATGGAGCGCTTGGTGCCCATGAGGTAGCGCGCGACGTGGTTGGTGCTGAAGTTGAGCGTCTGCTGCAGCATGGGGCCCATGGTCATGCACGGCAGCACGACGGCCAGCTCCAGGCCCCGCGCCGCGGCCTCCTCCGTCGCCGTGATCTCGGCCATCATCTTGGCGCAGCAGTACAGGTTCTGCACGGAAACACACGGTGGTGAGCGAGTCAGGCATGCCACAGGGCGCAGGCAGAATGCGTGCACGAACGGACGGGAACCGCTGGCAATGGATCGAATGGGGTCGGCTTGCTTACGTCGGTTCGCTTGCAGAAGTCGTAGTCGCTCCAGCAAGTCTCGTCGAGGACGGCGTCGGGGCTCCGGTTGGGGTCCATGTGGACGACGCCGTAGGAGGAGGTGAAGACGACGCGGCGGGCGCCCTCGTCCGCAGCGGCGTTGATGACGTTTCTGGTGCCTTCCACCGCTACCGGCACGAGCTCCTGTGGGCGGCAGGAAGCGTAAGCAGAGAGCACAAGAGCGATGATGTTGTGCCGTAGCACATTGCTTGTGAAAACGAAAGAGGTACTATACTGTAGCAGTGGCTAGGACTGACCGGGTCGTTGGAGACCGGGGAGGCGACGTGGAAGACGCCATGGCAGCCGGCGAAGGCGGCGTGGAGGGAGGCGCGGTCGAGCACGTCGGCGCGGCACAGGGTGAGGCGCTCCTTGGCGCCCTCCAGAGCCAGCAGGTGCGCGTTCTTGCTGTCACCTGCATGTGCACGGAAAGCAGAGGTGAGTACAGGAAGGTCTCTGAACTTGCAGAATTGGCAATGCAATGCAGGAGACGATGCGACTGACTGATGATGACTCACCAGGGTCCCGTGCCGTTCCCCTGACACGGTAGCCGCGCTGGAGCAGCTCCTTGACTACCCACGAGCCGATGAAGCCGCCGGCGCCGGTCACGCAGACCAGCTCCTGCTTCTCCTCACCGCAGTTGGACGACATGGCAACAAGCTGCTAGTGGAATGTGTTTGGAATGGTTCAGTCTCAACCGGACTCCTAGATCTCTCTCACTCTCTGAATCTCTGCTATCCAGTCGACAGATGTTGTCTTGTGTGGTGACCCTGGGACGTATGGTCGCTGCCCGTATTTTATACCGCGAGCGAGGTGCTGAGCCATGGAGAAAGAGATCGGTCGTCTTTGGGGGAGGCACAACTGCGACCGCCTTCGCACGAAGCACCGGCAGGCGGCGGCGACTCGTGCTCTGTTCTTTCAGCGGCGGGTAGAGAATAGAGAGGCCAGCAGCGGGCGCGACCGCGCGAGGTGGGTTTCGGTTTCGGAGAATTCAGGGGCGCAGGAGCCGCGTGGTGACCCACTTCTGGTAACTGGTGAGCGAGCAGATGCGAGTGGAGATTCCCCGCTTTGGACGCTGGCCGCTGGAGTGGAGTTTCGACGGTCGTGCTTGTGCCGTGAGTCTAAAACCGGGCTACTTACAAAACAGAGAAACGATTTGGTGTTTGGAACAAAAGGAGCATAGGAATTTAGAGGTTAGTGAAAACATAATTATACTTAAACCATGTGTCTCCAATTACTGAGTGCTCCGCGGGGCGGGGCGTATCCATGAAAGCCAGTAAGGCAGTGCTGAGGCTTGGACTTGGTGAAGGAATTGATATACCAAGGGGTGGAAGTGAATTCTTTCTTTCCTTCGAAACGAACAAACCTCGAAACCTTTCCTTTTGAACAAAGCATTGCTACTAATACTATAGGAATCTGGTTTGCCTGTGTCTCCCTGAGAGTCTGAGACCCTGAACCTGCCGCCGTCGAAACGAAACTCGGGGACTCGACTCGAGCAGAGCATGCTGACCAACAAACCAAGAGCGTGAACGGCAGGTACAGAACGACGAGCGCTACTTTAGTTAGACCGGCCACAATGTGTGGATTCAGGGCTCCAGGTATTAGATAGATGATGATAAATCGTGGAACGTCTTCCTTGGCCTTGGCGCGAAGCACACTCCTGCAGCCCTGCTGTGTTCATTCAGCGGCGGGGAATTCAGAGGCGTGGGGAGATTCCCCTGCTCTAGACGCTGGAGTGTGGGCCACCGGAGTGGACTGCGCGGGGCCGGAGATCAATCAGAAGCCAAATTTGGCACGGTTCGTGCAGTGAGGTCCAAAACCTTTGCCCTTTGTCTCCCTGACCCTGACCCGCCAGGTAGGAGTACAGAACAACTGTCGCTGTATACTTTCCGGGAACGGAAGGGATGGAGGCAGGACCAACGGGTGCAGCTGACAGAATTCGAGAGTCCCCAGGTTTTTAGATGAGTGAATGAAAATCCTGGGACCTCACCTCGTTCTCTTTGACGTCTTCCTAAGTTCATTCATAGGCAGGTTCCCGACCACCTCAATAAAGAGGGAGACATCGGAGAAGCAAGCATGCAACTCGTGCTTGTCCTCTTGACCTCCTCTCTCGGGGATCTTTTTTTATTTTTAATTTTTTTTTAAAATTTTTTTTATAATTTTAATTTTTTGTTTCGAAATATGACAGAACTAGTCGTCCACAGTTAAAAAACGTCCACTGTGTGGGCGTTATATGTGACGTGGCACAGGGCCGGCCGCCGCCGGTGCCGGCTTTTGCGGGCGGCCGCCGGGCGTTTTTCGGTGGTGAGGGGCCTCCTGCAAAAGTGCGTCAGGGGACCGCCCGCAAAACAGCCACACCGTGTATTGATGCAGCCCACCGCAAAATGCGCTAAAACCAACAAAAAAAAGGGCGACAGTGGGACTCGAACCTGCACCATCTCATCACCAGCCCCGCTGCGCTAACCAATAGAATGTGTAACTTTCTTGTAAAGAATGGAGCAGTTGTACTATTTAATAGGTGTAAAGAATAGGCAGTCCCATCCAGAAGACAGTACCGTGCAGCCTCGCCTGTTTTACAGGCGGCCCCCTGGCGCGCAAAAAACGCCCGCACAGTGGGCGTTTTTTGGCTGCTCCGAGGCCCGTCCGCAAAACAGCGCGTACTTTTACAGACGGCCCCTCGCCACCAAAAAACGCCCACGCAGTGGGCGTTTTTTGGGCTACAGGCGGCCGCCCGTAAAAGCCGACACCGGCGGCGGCCGGCCCTCTGCCACGTCATATATAACGCCCACACAGTGGGCGTTTTTTAACTGTGGACGACTAGTTTTGTCATATTTCGAAACAAAAAATTAAAATTGTAAAAAAAAATTTAAAAAAAATTAAAAATACAAAAAGCTCTCTCTCGGGCGGACATGGGAATGGGCCCCGGCCCCGCCCACCGGTGGGCTGGGCAGCCGGCCCGCGCTAGATTCCGTTCCATTCTTGTGGGCGCTCAAGTCAGCGACGGCGGCTGAGTGGCGGTGGCCAAGTCGAGGTGGGCTGGTTGCACGGACGCCTAAAACTTTCGGACCGCTGTCCCCCGAGAGACCAGACGGTGCCCACATTCACTTTCAGGCCCATTTTTTTTTTCTTCGTAGGTCCGTACAGGCATCTGCCGCTCTGGCTCTCCCTTCCCCAATAGAAATAGGCCCGTACGGGTACGGGCCCAATAGCATATCACGCATTCAACTCGGACGCGCGCCCGTGCATCCAAGTCAATTAATATTGTGTCTGGCGTGCACCAATCTTGTGGGATTAGTTGCTGCTGTAATCATGCCTTCAGCGCATGATTCAGAATTATAACCTAATATATAAAAGCTTAATTTTCCAATATAACCCCGGACAAGGCCATCTTCGGGGAAGGTTGAACATGGCAATCTTCAAGTTTGCAATGATTCACATGGTTCAGGACCATCGGCGCGGGCACGCTTGCTCTGCCGTGACAACGTGACGACCCCAGCTCTCATTGGCGTGCAACGAGAGAGAGAGAGATGTTCATAGCACGGGAAAGAAGCAAATAACATAGTTACATTCCCAACTGGTCCATGCTGCCTGCCTTTCCTTGTTTCTTTTCTCAAGACATCACTCTGCCTTTAGGCTTTACCATCCTCGATCCTTCATAGACATGCAGACACCTCTTCAACCCAAACAGTTAAATCATCATCATTCATCAAGGATGTAACGTACGACCAACGCGGTAGTATAATCGCAGACAGGCACAGACTGCTGCTTGCCTGCTTCGGCATCAATCAAAAAAGATGATCGGAATCATCTACTCCAGGGTCCAGGCTGACATTTCGAAACTTTGGTCCAGGCTAGACATGCTTGCGCTTTCAGACACCGTGCACTGCCGAGAGCGAGAGCGAGAGGCAAATCATGATCCGTGACAGCTCTCGCGGAACAGCAATCATGCGGAGCGGACGATTTGCGTAAGCGTAAGGCGGGCAGGCAGCAGAGCACGGACAGCAATCTGGAATACGTGAGGGCGTGGCAGAGCACCAGCTGCAGCAGCAGCAGCAGAGACTACCGTTTTCCTCTGACAGGGCGGCGCCGGCGCCGGAGCCGGCGCCGGCGATGTTCAGCAGGGCCGGCCTTTGTCCTTCCCCAAGCGCGGCGGCGGCGGAGCCTTTTGATGGCGCTGGCCGATAAGTCTCGCTACTCGTTCTCGAACTCGATGGGCAGGTGCAGCAACTACCTACCGGCTCTGGCTCGGCCGTCTCGCTCTCACTCACATCAGGCACATGAGCAGCAGCTCTCGCCGTTCACCAGACGGGATAAATGCTCGCTGGGTGACCTGAACGGCGACCAGCCACCCAACCAAACGAGTGTGTCTGTGCGCGCGCGCATTCAAAGCTCCCGAGGCAAGCGGAACGAGCTCGAGAGCGGCAGCTCTACAGCACCAGCGGTCCTGCTCCTAGTCTCCTGCATGGCCGATCCGATCAGCGTGGACGTGACGGGCGGGGATGGGGAGCCATGGCTGCTGCTGCTGCTGCCTCGCATGCAGGTGCAGATACAGCTGAAGCTGAAGCGACCAGCTCACGAGGTCAGCAGCTGGCAGCTGCAGTGTCCGCGCCTTCACCAGTGGCAGCTGAAGCGAAGGGCTGTGCTCGTGTATTTATGGCTCATCTCCCAGTTCCAGTGCAGCTAACAGCTGTGCACCCACTACAACTCCACAAGCAGAGGCAAGCAGGCCTGCACGTCTGCACCTGCACATGGTAAGGATTCCGACCCAAGTTCTGTCTGCCTGCTGCTGGTGCCGCGGGCTCAAGTGCTGAGCCGAGCCGAGGCAAAGAAGATCTCACGGCCCCTACCCGGGCCAGGGATCGATCATCAACAGGTGGAGGAGAAAGCGGCAATGGATGACACGACCCGGCATTTCCACGCGGCCAGGAAAAGGGCGGGCGGGGCTTTGGTCAAAAGCCATGGCGCAGCAGCAGCCCCAGCGGAAGCTGAGCATGATACCTCGATTGGCATCCAAAGGATGAAAGATCCTCTTTGCGATGCAAGGGCATCGGCAATTCGGCATCCCAGGCATTTTTGTGCGCACGCCACGGCGTCGTCTTTAGGGGGAATGAAGCACGCACAATTCTGTGTTAGTCAAAGCACAAAGCAAGCAAGCGTGGCGGGAATGAGGCGGAGGTTGTGGGCGGGAACAAGACGAGACGACGCACCTGTCGCTTGTCAGCTGTCGTTACAGTGGGGAGGAAGACGGACTTGAGAATGGAGATGTGGCCTTCGTTTTCAAGTTAATGCAGAGGTAATTGCCACGCATTTATGATGCTTCATGCACAGCATCACAGCCCCGCCCAGTATCAGACATTCGGACCTGGCTCAACAAATTTGATGCAGACTCACTCACCACTAGATGAATCAAAAACATGAAATTCTACTCTGTTTCCATACCAGAATGCTGCAAAATTGTTCTTGAAGAAACAATTTATTTACCGGCAGCAGAATACTAGTACTACATAATTTATAAGATAGCTGCTGCATCAAACAACAACATTAAACAGGCATCACGGACAACCACCATATCGCCACAATGACTGAACTTTCACACCATTAATTGTGCAACAAACACTTCCCTCAGCTCATACATGAGAGCATAGATACATACATAAATGCACCACGCTGATCACCCGTGATCAGCGCAGAACCAACTGACTGTAGTTGCCCACAAGGGAGCAACAATTGAGAACGAAATAACATAAACAGGCTCATCATGTAGTGCACTGCAAGAGTACCGAGAGATCACATGGCCATTGAATTTTATGATGGAATTAATCAGCAATCCAAAGAATAAACAAATGCTAATGGTAGAATTAACAAATGCTAATGGTAGAAGTGAGGACACCCTCAAGATTGTTAAACAACTCCAACTCTGACTCAACTCTCCAATAGCAGGCTAATATACATAATACTTATCCATTATGTCCACAGACTGTATTTACATCTAAGCACACCAAAGAACTACCAATACTTGCATCATCATGTCATGAACCCAGAACGCAAAACTTCTTAAAATATAGAAGGGAAATATATAGGTGAATACTAGAGACAATAACGAATCCAACTGGCATGGTATTAACGAACGCATATTGACGAGTGGGCAGGCGGATGAGGATGAAACAAAAACCGGAAAACTCCTTTGATCCATTGGCGATGAGGTGCTATAAGCTGGCGTTGTGATCACGAGACGGTCGGCTTCACTGCCACCGGCTTGGCGGGCTCTGTCCCGAGCACGGCACCTGCCGCCGACATGCCATTGACAGCCGAAGGGTACTGGGGGAGCATGCTGGTGTAGTAGATGGCGCGGCCATTGCTGTCGTACGCGACCTGCGTGGGGGCGGGGGCGTAGGCCGTGGCATTGGACACCGCGGGTGACGCGGCGGAGCCGTTGGCGGTGGGGGTGGCGGCGCTGGGTGGCGCGACGGCGTACACGGCGGGGTAGGAGGTGGCACCTGGGGAGGCGGTGGCGGCGAAGTAGCCGTGGGGCGCCGGGATGAAGAAGACGGGGCCCCCATGGTCCGCGCCGGAGCCAGGAGCGACGGATGCGTACCTGCCCTGCACCTGGAGGTAGGCCGTCGCGGGCGGAGCGGATGACGGCGGCGGCACGGGGGGCTTCTCCGGGTACTTTGGAAGGTAGTACTCCGCGTTGGCGGTTGGGGTGGCCGTGGCGGGAGGGTAGGCGCGGGTGAGGGAGTCGTCGCTGCCGTTCCTCGGCAGTGGGGCGGGGACGGGGACGGGGGCGAGGGAAGGTGCCGGAGCAGGCGCTGGAACTGGCGCTGGCGCCGGCGCTGGCGCCGCCGCAGGAGGTGGTTGGTGGGTGGCGTTGTCGGCGACCTGCAGCTTCTCGAGCTCCTGGATCTGGCGCTGGTACTTCGCAGGAGAGACGACAGGGGAGACAGCCACGTGGTCGGCCGCGCTGGGGTTGGGATGGCGGTCGTCGTTTTTGGCGGGTATCTCCACGGGCACGTTCTCCCTGACAGTCGGAGGATCGCCCGCCGGGTCCTTGACCTTCACCGCCGGGGGAGGGACGAAGCCGTTGTCGAGGCCGAAGAGGTAGTCGGGAGGGAGCACCACGTGCGCCTGCTGCTGCTGCTGCGGAGGCGGCGGCATCTGCACCACTGTGTGCGGCTGGGGCGGAGCCTGCTGGACGAACACCGGCTCCGTCTGCTGGACGAACACCGGCTCGTGCTTGGCCTGGGGCGGCGGCGACGACTGCTGCGCGAACACCGACTCCTGCTTGTACTGCTGCGGCGGGGACGACTGCTGCGGAGGCACGGGCGGCGGCGGGTCCTGCTTCGGAGGAGGCGGCAGCGGGACGGTGTTGAGCGCCTCGACGAACCAGTGGCGCTGCTCCGCCTTGGGCTCCAGGAGCCCGGCCGGCTGCGGCGGCGGCGGCGGAGGTAGCTGGGGCGACTGGACGGGGAAGAGGAAGACCCTGAGCCTGAGCGTGGATCCGCCACGGCTGGAGCCGGAGCCGGCAGAGGATGCCGTGGCGGGGCGCTGGAGGTGGAGGCGGTCGTACTCGAGGACGAGGTGCTCGAGATCCTCGTCGTTGGTGACGGAGACGAGCGCGTCCAGGTCCTCCCCGGGCAGCTGGTACTTGATGCAGACGACGTCGGCGTTCCCGGCGAGCGCGGCGAGGCGCGCGGCGAAGTCGGCGAAGACGAGCGGCCTCTCGAGCGACAGGATCTTGGTCTCGCCGTTGACGTACGCCAGCTGGTTGTCGTGGGGGCGCGGCTGGATGCGGCCCCCGTAGCTGACCATCAGCCGCACCTTGGGCGGCGGCGGCGGCGGGCGAGTCTGCGGCTGCGCATGCACCGCCGCCGCCGCCGCCGCTGCCGCAGCCGCCGCCTCCGACGCCTCGTGGTGCGAGTCCTCCGTGGCCGCGGCGGAGTTCGGGGACGAGTCGCCGGATTCGGCCATGGCGGCGGCGCGGCGCTAGGGTTGGGGATTCGAGATTGGAATAGGGTCGGAGGCGCGGGGGTGGGGGAGAAGGGGGATGTGTTATAAGGGTAGGTGGGGAACGCCTGCGCTGCGATTAGTATTAGCGGCTGGGTTTGGGTTTGGGGGATAGATAGATCGCAAAGGAAAGGATTAGCGGCCGTCGCTGGGATTCTGGAAGGGTGGCGGTTTCGGCGGAGGGCTTCTCTTGACTGACTGGGTTCGGGTCCCTTGTGGCTTTGGTGCTGCGTCCGGAGGCGTGTGGGGACAGTTGGGATTGTGGTGTCCGTGTCAATCTGTGTGTTGGTGCGGTGGGCCCGCGGTTGCCCTTTTCCGCTTTTTCCATTTCTTTCCATTAATCCGCGCTGTGCTTTGAGGAGGATCTTTTTTTTCCCAACAACCTGGTTGGGAGGACGATGCGTTACCCGAGCAAGTAGTATCAGAGGTTAGTATATAAGAGACTATATGAAATACGGAGTATATGCAATCTATAAATTCCTGAGTATTAAGCGACCCCAATTATGCCTCCTTCCATGCATGTGTTGGAAAGCCGTGCACAAAGTCACCTATTCTGACTTTGGAGAGGCCAAGGAGCCCTCCTCCAAGTTTTTTTTTCCCCGACAGAGGCTAGCTGCATTTCCATTCAGCTAAACGAAAACACTATCCAATATATCACAAATCAGCATTTAAATTCCACAATCTCATGTATCTCTGCTGTATACGATGTGATGTTTGCAGACATAGTTAGTTGGGTTTCTTATAACCTATCCACAACTAGATGCGGGTGCTCATATTTTGTTAAGTTTTTATATCGAAAGGATCAACGCTATTTTTTCGCTAGTAAATCTTTTCATATTGATTAGAATTACGATAATATTAATATCTGCTAGTTTAAGGCCGTGATCTGCTGGTAAAAATTTTGGTTGATTTCGGCTGGTGCATTGGCTGATTGTGCACACTGTACATTCAGCCAAAATCAGCCAATAGATCACCGGCCGAACAGGGCCTAAACTTTGACAGGTGCTAATAGAATCATTAGAGCAGGACACATACGTGTATCCACGGAATAAGTGTGCTTGCACGAATGAGTTTGTTGGTTTACAGTCACAACTTGTCATGTCACAGGTTAGCCGTTTGATTCATTGTCATAATAATGACGTACCACACTTTGTTAGCATACATCCACGTATCATGGATCCATTTTCTTGCTAAATTTTACCGCAGATGTGACTACGACATTGCTTATCACACTTTTGTGTAGCGGCCATAGTTTATCTAAGGTTAGTTGTGGAAAACCACAGCAAGAACCAACGTGTCCGTATAATTTTGCGTCTAGATTTTATTAAAAATCGTGCCTGTTTGTCCTAATTTTCTGGTGCAAGACTGTCTAAGAAGCAGATTTCCTCGTAAAAAGGCCAATGACACTCCCGCCTGTCTCAAGCTCTGCCCGTGCCAGCTCTCTGCTGCCTTGCTACAGCCAGACCAGACCAGAGCATCGCCAGACAGGCTGCTCGCTTGCTTGGGCGTGGTGCAACCGCGTCAACTTTACGCCGCGTGCTCCCGTGCCACTCTATCTATACTCGGGTCCATTCCGTTTATCGGTTCCGACCGGCCTCGAGTGACGAGCCGTCCGTCCGGCCGGCGAGCGTGTGGTCGTGCGCTCCATGGGCCACGGCAGCCGCAGCCGCACCCGCAGTCGTGCATGTTTGCTTCCAACCGACAAGGAGCACGACGAGCACTAGCCAGAGTGCAAGAGCGAGCCGGCGCAGTCCGGGCGGCGTGCGTGCCTTGCACGACTGAGAAAAGACGGCAACGGCGGCAGTGGCCGTGCCGGCCTGGCGGTGTGGTACAGGCCATGTGGAGCTCCCGGCGCGCGGAGGTGGCCCTGCCAGTTGGCACACAATGGGCAGTGGTGGCGTTGCACCGAGCGCGCGGGCGCGGCGGCCCCAGCTGGAGCAGACCACGCGGCCGGCGGTCAGGTGTCGCCTACGGCCACCAGCCGCCAGGCCTTAATTTCGGCAACGTGCTGGGCGGGCGCCGGGCTCGTCGTCGCTGCTGGTCAAATCTGAGCTCATGAACCGGGCGATGCCCACCCGTGGTCCTGGCGAGGCCTGGGCCTGGAAGAAATGGCTCGGTGACCTGGGTTGGGCCGGCGCTTTTGCTAGTGTCGGCACGCAAATTACCCTTCCGGTGATGGTTGGTACACTGCCAGTAGGCACTCCAACTAGCCCCGGTGCGGTGGTGTCTGGTGTGCCGTGCGTACCGTACCAGACGAAGATGGCGCCACTGCCACCACACGCACCAGTCTCACGGAGATCACGCTCATGCCGTCAACTCGTGACAGACTGCGTTTCAGAGGGATAAGCAGAACCTGTGGAGTACGTATGCGCGAATTCGTACTTGAGACACAGGACATAACACTTTAGGCTGATTGGAAAAAATTTTAATAAATAGTAATTTTTTTATCTTATTTGATAAATATTATCTAATCGTGGACCAACTAGGCTTAAAAGATTTATCTCGTGATTTCAAATTAAACTGTGTAATTAGTTATTATTTTTACCTACATTTAATGCTCTATGTATGAGTCCAAAAATTAATGTGATGGAGAGAGAGTAAAAAAATTTGGCAATCTAATCGAGGCCTTAGTAGAAATGAAGCCATGTCAATCTACAGGTTTCGCGAGAAAATTTACAAATTCTCAGTGCTAGAGCTCTGACAAACAAGGTTAAATTCGGTTTTTTTATTACTATAAGCCGTCCTTTAAGTCTGAGTGAACATGGGACTATACTGCTGTGTTTAGCATATTACTAACTCTATGCATTTTACTAATACGGAATACTGAAACGCGAAGCTTTGTCTGATGTACTGTACCCAGCGTTGTTAATGGAACATGAATTTTCTGCAGTACTGTAGTGGTAACACCTCCACGACACAAACAGCCAAAGGAGCCGTCAAATCTGAGGCCGCAGATGCTGCTGCAGCTGCGCACGGCACGGCGCACCGAGGAGGTATTGACCCGGCCCTCTTTTCGGCGCGCCAAATCCTCACGGGTAGGGCTACTCCAACTCGCGTCCCACGGAAAATGCTACGCTCACAACGGGACCTCCAGCATCTGAATCTGCATCTGCTTGGGACACTGTACCCTGGGACCTGCTATCAGACCATGATGACTCCATGTTTCTTCGATACCATTCTTACTGGCATACGGAGTAGAACTGAAAGATTCAACAAGCAGCGTGCACGTAGTTGGACTTCAATTTTGTTTAATTCTTAGTTTGCCCGCTGAGTATTGACTAGAAAAGGTCCATTCTGCAACCAACCAGTATTCTTTTGCTAGTCTAATAATCTCAGAAAAATATTTACTACAGTGCATGGCCATAGAAGGAACCACCTTTTTTCCCCTTCTTTTGTTATTACTGTTTTCATGAGTTGGAAATTGAGATGCATGAAAACAACCATGCATGGAAATTATTTATCTGTATAGTACTATATAGGCATATGATGCCAATTGTCATCCAAAAACACAGCTGGTCCGAAAAATACTAGAGAGTAGTTAACTAGTTATCCCAGTAGCACCCAGCAGACCTGGGTTCGACTCCCCATGAGAACGAATTTAAACACATCTGCATTATTAAAAAAATTAAAAAAAATAGACATGGGGTTCCCATGCCGACTTCGATCAAAAAGTTAACTAGTTATCCTTGAACCCCTTTGAGAATAGAAAACCTCGAAACCTCTTATACCATAGTGAATTTAGTGATGTTAGACTAGTTTTAATAGTTTATCACGCTGAATTAAGTGATATTTCATATAAAAAAAGTTAGGTGTATAGTTTAACAAAGAAAAGTCTTGCCTTTTTTATTCGTGAAGATTATTATCATACGCTCTAATTTCCTACGTGAAATTAAAAAAAACGCACCAACTGATCCGAGCATGTGATGTACTCATAGCTCGTCAAGTGGTTGTTGCTTCTTGTTTTCCACTCAAAATTAGTTTAAGCGATACGAGTATTGTGTGTGTACGACTAAATAAATAAATTAATGTGACAAGCATTCATTCTAGATGTAAGTAGACTAGTAGTCTATTAACACGGCATGTGGCAGCCAGTTGGCAGTTAGTAGTAGGCAATGCAAAGGAGACCGATCCATCCGGATATGCCCATAATTTTATTATAGATAGATGATGATTAGTAATAACCAGCGCGGGAAGGAGATGGATGGATACTTTAGAGCATGTCTGACGCACGTAGATTTTAATTTTGTTCAAGCTCCACTAAAATAGACTGTTTTTGTTTAATAAGCTCCACAATAAAATATAACCACCAGATCTAGAAGCCCTTCCAGTGGACAGGCAAACCCCTGTATCGCTGCCACGCACAGCCAATTAGCCAATTGCAATGCTGGAAAAGGATAACGACAACTTGCATATAAAAAGCAAAGTTTCAAGTGAGAAGGCCATCACAATATAAAATGTATGCCTTCACATTGTGCTCTGGTGATACTAGCGTAGTAGCGCCGACACGCGTTCTTAGCAGATGCAGATGTATTATCACTCTAAATAGTGTGGTCAGTTGTGAACACTCCCTCGTCCAGATGTGGAATCAGGAGGAAAGAAAAGTATAAGAAAGCAAAGTTCAATGTGAAGTGAGCATAAAACTAGCGAGCTGGATCTGACCCTTTTGTGAACCGATCCAGACTGAAAAAAAAGGTCGGTTTTATTTGTTTTTATAGAAGAGCTCGATTTATTTAGTTGAGACCTAGAGCCAGCCCTACGGGCCGGATTTGAAATGCTCTGGTCTGTTTACATACACCTCCTGCCATGAAAATCTATGAAGTTTTATTTAGCAAAGAAAACCTTATTTGAATTCTAGTTTACACAACAATGCAACAACCATTGAAGCACCGGATTAGTTTTGATAGACAGAGCCATATTTTTTTAACATTCATACTTAAATCTTTTTCTGGTCTATTTATTTGGTGTTGAAAAATTTGCTACACCATTTTATAAATTATGCTAAATCTAAACCATAATTTATTTAAAACAAACCTAATATAGCAAATGTTTGTGCTCGAGGGTCGGTCTAGAAAAAAATGTTGGTTCAAAAATTTCACCCATGGTCATCTGACAAACATGCCGGACCACTAGGTCAGATCGGGTTATTTCATAAGTTTTCTCATGTTGGGTCGGGTTAGTTTTTCTCAGACGAATCAAGTTGGATTGCCCATATATATGAATATGATTTGGTCTAGCATGGTTTGGTAGTTGTCCCTTGCTTTCGTTTCACCCTACTGCCACTCCACTTTTAGTACAAGTACTACCACTCCATTACTTGGCACTATCCTTTTATGTTTGGTTGATTGAATTTATAGGGAAATTATAAATACTCGTGACTCCAAATGAGCACATTATGAAAGTTTAGTTTATGATGTATCTAACAATACCATTCCAGTATTATAAACCTTGTTGATTTCTATAAATCCAATTAAACTTAAAAAGTTGACTTTGCGCAACTTTAAAATTTGGTTTATTTACAAACGGAGGGATATGTGTTATTGTGCAGTTCCTTTCATGAGAAAGAGACCCATTTGCTCTGGGTAAGATGATTGAGGTAGATTGGCAATCTCTATTCAGTAGCTCCTTTGCAATGGTCAGGGTTAAAATCAAGTGCAGGAACCCTGCAATGGTTCCACCAAAAAGGGTTATAGAAATGAAAGATGAGATCTATTTGATTCATTTCACAACTGAAGGCATTACCCAAGTTGAAGGGGGTGATGACAATGGGGATGGTGGTGATGGTGCAGACCCTAATGACTATGAGATGGTTGATGATGATCTCATGGGGGATGGGGCAAGCAAAGACAAGACTGGTCATGATGGGAAGAGTGATGAGCCCAAAAACAATGAGAGGGATTCTAAGCCTAGCAACCATAACGGTTATTCAACACAAAAACAGGGCAAGACTGTGCGAAACCTATTTGCTATCTTTGCTGAGGGGGCAACATGGCCTTCATCCCAGAATTTGAACAATCTGTGTGCCTTAACTTGCTGAGGTCCATGGAAATTAGCAACTCTGAAGACGAAATTGATGAGGAGATAACTATTAGTGAAGAAGGTGAAGAGGAGGAGACTGTATTTCTGCCTGATGATTGGTGTTACAAAGCACCAGAAGTTAAAAGTGTAACAGGAAACACAAAGAGTCTAAATGAGAGCTTGAAGGGTATGGGCATAACTGAATTCTAACCATCCAAAGGGGGTCAGGTTCTGAATAGATATGAGAAGGGGGAAACTAGCTCCATGAATGTTGATGAGCCAATGAGAGGTGAAAAAGCTGAGGGGGAGTGTGTGAAGTTCACTGAAGATAAGAAAAATGGTCCTAAGAAGAGAGGTCACAAATGGGGTCCTATAGTACCAGAGAGAAAAAGTAAAAGACATCCTCAAGATGGTGTTCCTGTGTTAGAGAAAGCTCAGGCCCTAAAGAAGAAGAGTAATCTGGAGGTTACTAAAGGTAACACCCATATTCCTCACTCATCTGTTAGTTCTTTAGTGGACATAGCTAGTAAAGTTGGTCTGCAAGTAGATTTACATGAGGATGCTGATATGTGTGCTACTAGTAAAATCTTAGTGTTTGAAAGATATAGGAGTAGTACTTTTAGGGATATCTATCAGGAGCCTTCTTGTGGTCACAAAGTAGATGTAAGTAAGCCTCTCCCTATTGGTCATGTAGGTGATAGAAGATTTAGAGAGCAGAAACGTAAGGAGGCTATAGCTTTAGATGTTAGAAAACAATTTAATGTTGACGTTAATGTTGATTATGATGTGGCAGATAAGATGGATGAGGTCAATGGTCAGGCATTAGTTCTAGACTCTCCTAGTAATAGTCATGGCATTAGAGGTTAGAAGTAGGAAAGGTAGGAAAAAGAAAAGTTACAAATGATAGGTCTTTTCTGGAACATTAGAGGTTTAAACAAAATTGGAAGGCTTCCTGCATTAGCTAGTAGAATTAGAAGTACTCATGCTGATGTTGTTGGTATCATTGAAACTAAGAAGGAGTTTTTTGAACCTAGTTACCTCATCTTACTGGTAATATACCTTTCCTGTGGTTTTCTTTACCTGCCAAAGGAACTGCAGGAGGTATTTTGGTAGGTTGTAATAAGGATAAGTTTAGAGCTTATGTTGCTGATTCTCTTGATTTGACTATTAGTATCATGATTACTGATCTGAAAACTGACTTATGCTGGAAACTAGTAGTTGTATACGGTTCACCTTATGAGAGTGGTAAATTAGACTTTCTGAATGAGTTGGAAATTGTCATACAATCCTGGCAAGGTCCCATTATGATTGCTGGAGATTTCAACTTAGTAAGATTTGCACAAGATAAAAGCAATTCAGTTATTAACTATAGATGGGCTGAGGCCTTTAATGATTGGATAGATAGATGGGCTCTGATAGAATGGACCCCCAGCAATATCCATTTCACCTGGACAAATAGGCAGGACTATCCAATCCTAACAAAGATAGATAGAATTTTTGTTCTATAGAGTTTGCTCAGATACATCCTCTAGCTAGAGTAAAAGGTCTTGATAAACACCCTAGTGACCATAATCCTTTACCGGTAGATACTGGGGATGGTTCTTTTTTTGGGAAAAAGATTTTTAGGTTTGAGAAATGGTGGACTCAGAAGGAGAGCTTTCACAAAGTTGTGGAAAATCCTGGAGTCTACCCTGTAACAATACTAATAGTATAGAGGTTTGGCACTATAGGATTAGGAGTCTAAGGAGGTTAATTAGAGGGTGGGCTGCTAATTAAGTGGTTAGCATGGATAAGAGTAAGATTGAGTTAGCTTTGGAATATAATGATTTGGAAAAAGAAATGGAGTCTAGGATGCTCTCTGATGCAGAGTTAACTAGATTTAAAAAGGTGGCTAAAGATTTGGATCATATATGGGCTTTAGAGGAAATTAAAGCAAGGCAGAGGTCTAGGGATAGAAATATCTTAGAAGGTGATAGGAACACAACTCAAAGGAGTAGGAAAAAAAGAATTGAGGTTTTAGAAGGTCCAGATGGTTTGGCCACTGATCAAAAGGATATGATGAGGATAGCTGTAGATTTTTATAAAAACCTTTTTGCTAAGGAGGATAGACCTAATGTTAGGTTACATGATGAGTTTTGGAACCCTGAAGACTTGGTGTCTGTAGAGGAGAATGAACTACTAACACAACCCTTCACCGTGGATGAAATCAAGGCTGTGGTTTTTAGTTGCTATGGAGAAGGAGCACCTGGACCTGATGGGTTCTCCTTCCTTTTCTACCAAAGATATTGAGAGATAGTTAAGGATGATCTAGTGTCTATTTTCAATTCTATCAAAACAAACTGGACTTATATAGGCAGAACTTTGCTATGATCACCCTGCTACCTAAGGAGGAGGGTGCTAGAGCTATGAAAAAGTTCAGACATATCAACTTGATTAACTGTAGCTTCAAAAAAATTTCCAAAGCCTTGACCTTAAGACTAGGTAAGGTTATTAATAGACAAGTATCTCCAAACCAGAGTGCTTTTATCCAAGGTAGATTCATCCTAGAGAGCGTTGTTATTGCTCATGAATTAGTGCATGATGTACAGAGAAGTCAAGAATCTGGGTGTGTCATTAAGTTAGATTATGAGAAGGCATATGATAGAGTGAATTGGGACTTCCTCTTTGAAATCTTAAAATCTAGGGGTTTTAGCCCTATTTGGATCCAATGGATTGATACAATTGTTAGAAAAGGCTCCGTTGGAGTGATGCTAAATGGGGAGGAGAGTAAATACTTTAAAACAGGGAAAGGTCTGAGGCAAGGTGATCCCTTGTCTCCTCTCTTATTTAACCTGGTTGGTGATGTATTAACTAGGATGCTGATTAAGGGTGCTGCTAGTGGACTAATTTGTGGATTAGGAACTAAGTTTAGACCAGGTGGCATTATCTCATGCAATATGCTGACGATACGATTCTTTTGTCTGATGATAGAATAGATCACCTTCATAATCTAAAGAATATTCTAATGTGGTTTGAGCAGATTTTGGGTATGAGAGTTAACTTCCACAAAAGTGAAATAGTGCCTATCAATCTATCTCAGGAGAGAGCGCATGCAGTTTCACATATTTTTGCTTGTCCTTTAGGAACCTTTCCTATGAAATATCTAGGTGTACCTTTGCACTATGAGAATTTGACTAGAGAAGACCTGCAACCTTTAGTTGATAAGCTGTTAGTGGCTGGAGAGGCAAACTTTTGTCTCAGGCTGCTAGAGTTGTTCTGGTAAAGGCTTGTTTGACTAGTATCCCCATTTATCTCATGTCCTTTATCAAGTTCCCCAAGTGGGCTATTAAGATGTTAAATACACATCTAGCTAACTGCCTATGGAATGATAATGAGGATAAATATAAGATCCATTTGGTTAACTAGGAGTCTCTCTGTCTTAAAAGATTTCGGTGGTCTTGGCTTCCCTAGTTTAAGAGACCTCAACATTTATCTTTTGGCTTCTTAGATTAAAAGGTATAATGGACAAAGAACAGAATTAAAACAGATACAGGTTAAACTAAGTATATTAGGCATAACAAGCATTTCATTCTTGTAGAGTAGATAATTGGATTTTGATTGAGTTATTTTTCTAAGGAAAAAAGAAAAAGAAACAAGCACAAGATGTGGAAGCAGTTTCTAAATTTTAAGTATGATACCGAGAATCCTAACATTTTCTGTAACTCTACTAGAGGAGCATCTCAATTTTTTAAAGGAATCATGTGGGAAGCTAAAGCTGCTAGGCTAGGCTATAAGTGGAAAATTGGGAATGGTAAGAAAGTCAAGTTTTGGGAGGACAATTGGCTGGGGCCTTCTTGTATTGCAATTCAATTCTGGGATTTGTATGTACTTATCCATGAGCAAACAGGCACAGTAGCAGATTTATGGGATCGTAATGAATTAAAGTGTACTTTTAGAAGAGGTGTTTACATGAGGTTAATGAACATGCGGAATGAAGTGGTTCAAATTGCCTCTACTATTTAGTTCATTGATGAGGATGATTCACTCATCTAGATGTACACTTCTAATGGGATTTATTCCTCACAGTCTCTTTATAGGATAATCAACTTTAGGGGCATTTCATCTGTACATGTCCCAGCTATTTGGAATATTAAAGTCCCTCCTAGAGTTTTGTTTTTCCTATGGTTACTTTCAAAGAATAAGAATCTAACTAGAGATAATGTTAACACTAGGAAGAAGTTGGATGATTTCTGTTTTGTTCTGAATCTAAATCTGGACAGCGTCTTTTCTTTTATTGAGTTGTAGCAAGACAAATGTGGGCTGCCATTTCAGAATCTTTAGATAGGAATGTTGGCAGCAATTTTATCTCTATAGGGTCGATGTGGCTTAGCAATAAAAATTTGCCCTGTAGGGGCTTTGGAAGCTAAGAAATTCAATGTGTTTTCAGGGTACACCATGGTTAGGAATGAAAAACCTGCTGATGAGAATTACAGCAATGCTTCATACCTGGATTATCCACTGTCCACAAGAGAGAAGATCGGAGTTTTCCACAAGACTGACAAAGCTCAAGGAGATAGCAACAAGAGCTCCAAGGATCTGTGGCTGAACCAGATACAAGATAAATGAGACAAGTTCATGTATCAGACAGCTGTGAACTGGTAAGAGGAAGACCTACCGGTGCAAGCAAAGATAAAGCTCGGCTTGATCAACGATCAAGGCGAGAACACTGGGAAACGCTGGTTCAGCTACAAGCTTGCTGGTGAAATACCGACGATGTGAGAACAGGGAAGCTTTACCTCCTTTTCTGTTTAGCGTTGTTGGGAAGGTTTCTAGTTTCTGTTGCTTTATGATGTCAGTAGCTTTATGTTGACCATCCATTTGGCCTGTTTCTTTTAGCGTCACTGTTGATGATATATACAAATAGCACGAGAGCAAGATGCAACGACGTGTTAAGTGAATTAGGTTCCTAGCTCTCCAGAGGATAGAAGAGATGCTATCATTGCTGATCCTAATATATTAAAGGTGGCTTGTGACACGGATGGAAAACGGAGAAGAGAATTAGAGAAATATATCAAGAGATGTAGAAGATACATGAATGCATGGCATTGGTGTGGGCGCAGCCGCACATCTCAAAAGGATGCATGTATATATAGCAGCTACAGATGTGAGACAGCAACGGGATGCCTATGTTCGCTGTTCCGGATCTCAAAAATAGCTCCACATTTCAAAGTGAAATTTTCACTTTTTGAAGAATCAAACTTTGTAAAATTTTACCAAAATACACATAAAACTGTACTAACAGGTATGGTACATATATAACGAACACAGGTCTGCTGCACCTCTATATATTGTCATTTCACTCTTTTTTTTTTTTTCAAACACGGAGCTAGTGATCGTCAAGTCTCCGGTCCTCTTATGATTCAATCAAAACAGATAAGCCCATCGAGTTCCTCTTTGCTATTTTCATTTGTTGTTGTTTTTTTCTTTTTTGGATTTTGGATTTGGATGAGCCAAGATAGGATAAGGCGATGGAACGAAGACGTTGACGACGCACCTCGCCATGTGTGTGTCACTTTAGAAGCAACCAGAGCAGAGAGGACGTCGTCCACGCACACTTTTTCTTTTCTTGCGGCGCCATATCAGCTACGTAGAGTCCTCCTTTTCTTTCTTTGTTTTTTTTTTCTTTTCTGGCCCTCCGAAATCTCCGGCTGCCGATCGAGCTCGGCTGAATGAAAGGCTCTGAAACCGACACGGGCGAGGGCGACGGGCCGTTTCATTCTCCGGCCGGGGCCACGCGGATCTGCACGCGATGTGGACGGACGGACGTCCCGGCCCGGAGCGCGGCCCCTGACCTGACCCTGGCTCGGCGGTTGGTTGGTTGTTCTGGAAGTTTGTGATCCCAACTCCCCTCCCGGCTCCGCGCGTGGGTGCTTGCAGTTGTAGGCATCGTCGTCCAACATGGTATGGCCATTATTAGCGTTAGCGACGCACCTAGCCTGAAACCGAGGGACGTGCACATGTGCATGTGCATGCATCCATCGTCCATCGGCAGGCCATGCATGTGCATCATGGTCATTGTTCAGGTCACTGTGTGTCGCGGCCGCTGAACAGTGGGCGCGCGGGTGGGTGCACTGTTCCGCGTCAACCGTCTCCCTCTCGCCGATCGTCGTGGCTGTTTATATCTCAAACATGTTCGCAAATTTGCTTGTCTTTTTAATTTGACGGAGGGCAGAGGAGGTAACAATTAATTAACCGCGCCGCGCCTGCTGGCCTCAGGCTAAGCAAGATTAATTAGCACCCGGCGGTCCCCTCCACCCACATGCGTGCAAGTACCCGCTTGCGGCGCTAATAACGACTTGGGCCTTGTTTAGATCGTGGAAAAAAATAAATTCGATGAATAGTACTACTTTTGTCTTATTTGATAAATATTGTTCGATCATGGACCAACTAGGTTCAAAAGATTCATCTCGTGATTTTTAACTAAACTATATAATTAGTTATTTTTTTACCGACATTTAATGCTCCATATAAGTAGCTAAATATTAATACGATGAAGACAGTGAAAAAATTATAACTTTTAGAAGTATCTAAACATGGCCTTGTCTAGGAGCGAGTGCATCGAGCCCCGTGGCAGCGCCACCGATCGAACTTTTCACCAGCAGGACCGTGTCACCACCGCCAAAAAAAAAAAACACACCAGGAGTGCACATGACACGTGGTATTGGAGCAACAAAACCGCTGGAACTGGTACTGGTTCACGAGACCTGCGGATCGATTAGTTGAAAAATTTACGAGACGGGACAGTACACTCCAAACACTGACCATGTGAGACCAGATAGATTCATTGACTGATTAATTAGTTCGAAGCTTTTGAGACGGCTAAAACCCAGTACATTGATCAACTGCCGAGTGTAGATCACGATAGATTATTAAATATTAATTAATATGTACGGAAATATATATTAATTAATATTTTTCAAACTAATTACTAAATCATCATGTTATTAGTATATCTTCGTAGAGTTTAGATTCATGTCTGTAAGATGAATCCCTCGAGTTGAAACTTGCAGCACATGCAACAGATTCTGACAGGCGACGGGGAAGTAGAGAGCGGACTACATACAGAAACAAAAAAGAAAAGCGATCCCGATTCGGATTTCCGTTTCCAGCATGGGCCCAAGATGGCCGAAATGCTTCCAGGTCCAGGATCGGCCCAGTCGTACCGTCCCTGTTGGCCCATCTTCTCAGTTGGGCGGCCGGCGGCCCGCTGTGGCGCCACCACTGCCGAAAGCCCACAGGTAGCTCTGTCCGGACGTGTATGCATGAGCATCGAATTTTCTGTAGTGTAATATACGTACATGAGCATCGAATCTTGTGTGGTAGTATCCGACAGGCCCGTACAGTCACGGCGCCGGTCAGGTCAGTTACGACTTGCGACCTCACCTGCCAGTAGGCCATGCTCCGGGCCGTTTGCCGCCGTGTGTCACGCACAGCACAGGCACAGGGGACCCGGCGCCGGGCAGGTCAGGGTCAGGTGATGCGCGACCAAGCAGAAGCAGACACGACACGACACGACACGACACGACACGACACGCGATGCGTGGTGTGCTATCCTATCATTCACATTGTACAAGCAGGAGCAGTGTGTGTGGCTGGTCCAAGCCAGAATTATTATCGGCAGTACGAGACGAGCAGAATGCACAACATCACCGCTTGCAAAATCTGCTCCAGGTTTCAGAACAGATCAGCAATCATCGATTGGAGGAGATTTGAGAAGAGAAGAGCAGAGCACATCGGCGCAGCAATGGAAGCTTATGAACTAGTAATGCACGATGGTAATGCTAATCTTTTTGTACATCCATTCCATTCCATTCATTCTCTTATGAAGACGAAGAAGAAGATAATGCAAAGGAACCACGGAGCAGCAAGAACTAGCGAAGCATGGAGGAGCAGAGCTGCAGAGCAGGGGACATGGAGGGAGCTTGGACCATCGTCGCCGTTCGCCGGAACGAAAACGAACGGCGGCGACTTCACAGATCTACCACCTACCTACCTATTGGAGTCCGGGTTGGGGCCGCTGGGGACCTCGTGCTTGCGGTCCTGGAGCCCCGCCGAGTTCCACCTCCCGCGCGGCCGGGGCCGCCAAGATGATGACCTCGCCGCGGCCGGACGCGGGAGGGCGCGGCGCCCGGCGGCGGGCCACGACGACGACGAAGAAGAAGAGGCGACAGGGAACTCCTCCGACGCCTCGTCGTCGTCCCCGTGCCCAGCCGCTGGTGCGAGCAGCACGAGGACGATGAAGAGGAAGAAGCCGCACAGGAGGAGGACGAAGAGCAGCGGCGGCGACGGCGCGGCGCGCGGGCCTGTGGCGCATTGAGCTCCTGCCATGAGCAGGAGCCGCGGCGGCGTCTTCACTGGCTGGAGTAAGAGCCGCGGCCAACGCCCATGGGCCGGCCGAGGGAGCACCGGGCAGGCAGCGCGAGCGAGACGGAGAGGCAGTGCGAGAGAGCAGCCAGGCAAGGCAAGCAGCTAGAGTGTGTGTGGGTGTGAGTGAGCGAGCGAGCTCGTTCACCTCACTCCACAGTGATACGTCCCGGGTGGGGTGATATTTCACGTGACGGCACAGGGAGGGAGGGGAGGAAGCTACCGATCGGGCTAGAATAGAAGGGATGACCACTCTCACTCTTGAGAGACCAGCAGGCCCAGGGGGCACGCCACTGAATTTTCTGAACCTCTCGGCGGGGCTTCTGCAGGTGGAAAATGAGAGGCAACCATGTGCTCGTGCTGTTGTGCAGGTGTGCTTGCAGTATGCTGGAGGAAGATGCACTGGGGCATTCTCTGAAGAAATAGTCCTGTGTTTAGTTTTCGTAAATTTTAAAAGAAAATATCACCTCGTGTCACCTCAGCGTACTGTAGTATTTTGTTTATATTTGATAAAAATTATCCAAACTTTGAGTAACTAGACTCAAAATATTCATTTTATAAAGTACAACAAAATCGTGCAATTAGTTTTTGATTTTATCTACATTTAATACTCCATACATGTATCGGTATTTTGATATGACGGGTGATAGGAATTCTGTATAGTAAATTTTAGAATAATTTCTGGGTAACTAAACACCCAGGTGATCCCATCCCAGGTGTGTGCATTTGACTGACGCAATCATCACCAGACACTGATGGGCTGTAGAGCACCCGTTGTCGCTACAACACTGTTGGGCACTGCATGCCTTTCGTCCATTCCTTTCTTTCCTTGCAGAATGCAGACGCATACTCCAACGTACTCTATCATTCGTAACAGAATGTTGTTGCAGTATAGTTCTCCTATGAAAGCAAAGCACGGAGGAGCACTAGTTTCCAACTGTACAATTATCTGTTTCAACTTTGAAGGGCTCAAGAAGGCGGTGGTCCGTCAGGAGCACGACCTCTGCAGATTTGAAAAAACTTTACCACGGGATGGGAGGTGGGCGAAAGCAGAGGAAGGAAAAGACGTAAGACGGATGGCATCAAATGGAAACTTTGGTTTCGCAAAGGCTGTAAAGTGTTGATGCCCATTGACGGAATATATCAATCTATCTACATCGACTTATTACACACTAGCTAGGGAGTCACACAACCGTTATATGTGTGTTTTTTATAGACCCTAATACATACACAGTGTATTTTTTTTAAAGATACACAGTGTATTTTGAAACGTCCTTCTGTTACTCTTAACCCGTCATGGAATTGGTAAGCGTATGTGTATTGACGTATTATGCATATTTGCACAATTTTGTTTGCAACAGTTAATGATATCACATACAGTACAAGTTTAGGACATAAAACTTGTATCAAAGTGGTTATTAGATGGCATAGATTCTCTAGAAAATGACAACATATTGTAAAGGACACATTAAAAGATAAAACTCTTTGTATAGCCTTTTCCATCAAAACTACATCTGTCTATCATTCTCTGGGGGTATCACGCTTGATTAAAGTTTGTGTTACTGGGCATCGTATGCAATGCAAGTCTCGAACAATTCAGCCCCCAGGCTACAGTAGTTATTATTATTATTATTATTATTATTATTATTATTATTATTATTATTATATGATACCTCTATTATATATAAAGCACACCTGGCTCAAGGTAGGATGGCAAAGAAGAAAGCTAACAGGGGCCGGCCGCCGTGTAAGTCCAAGGCAGACAAGCTTTATGCTTGGCCATTGACAAGCTCAGGCTGCCTTCTCATGTCCCCAACGTGGCCTGCAATCGTCCCTTCACTTCACTTGTATAGTGTTGTAGACCCTAGAGCTTACCCAAAACACAGCAGCATCACACAGCCGCAGATCGGCATGCGTTGCACTCAGCGCATACAGTCACTTCTCCGTTCTCACCTCACCCCACACCATGTAGACTCAGCTTATTATTACTCGTAATAATTATCATCGCTGCAACTTGTTCATGGAGCGCACTACAATATATAAGCTCTGTCGTCTGTCAAATACAATGGTTGCCGCCCGGGCATGCATTTGTTCATGGAGTGCGCTACAATATATAAGCTTCCGCTCTGCAGGCTGCAGCTACACTCCTGACTCCTCCGATGTACACGCAAGTGTGTAGGAGTAACTCCAATTAGGCTTGTCCCATAAAAAAAATGTCGTTATGTAGCACAAACTAAGAGTAAAACTTTGGTAAAAAAAACTAAGAGTAAAACAAAATAACCTGAATAACCCTCAAAAGTTGATAAAGAATAGTGCTGAACAGTGTAATGCAGTATGAAACAATTTCTTCGCTATGGGACAGACGACAGAGTACAGAGCGATAGCGGCAGGCAGGAGGTGTTCGGCGTTATTTTTTTTTTCTTTTTAGCAATTTTCTTGGGTTCGATTAGTTATGTCCACCTGTGACGATGAACCTCACGAGTCACGACCGGCAGCCGGGCTTTCCGGGGCCATCATCAGGAGTCAAGGGCACCTTGTTCTTGGAGCTCCAGTCCAGT
>CM041635.1:57432228-57446717 GCA_023333625.1 Bothriochloa decipiens | reverse complement strand
TCGGCCCGTAGCGCGGCGCCGCGCTTCCAAATGCGGTAGGTATCCGACGGCGCGATGCGGCCGATGAAGGGGATGACGGAGGACTCGAAGTGGAAGGAGATCTCCATGTAGAAGTCGCGGATGCGCTCAATGGACGCGAGGATCCGCGGGAGCCTGCGGCACCACTTGGCCCAGGCCAGCGGCTGGTAGTGGCGCGCGATGATGGTGGCGATGGCCTCCTCGCGCGTGCACACGGCCTCCTGCAGCGCGGACCACCCGTCCGCGTTCTGCAGCGACCAGTCGGCGCCGGCCGACATGAGGACGTCGGCGGCGACGGGGTCCCGCAGGCGCACCGCGAGGTGGAGCGGGGTCTCCCTCCGCGGCACGTCGCGCCGGTCGATGACGGCCGACACCGCGTCCGCCACGGCCTCCCCCGCGATGGACTCCTCCTCGGTCGCCACCTCCCCGGCGCGCGGCAGCCGCGGGAGCGCCGCGACCAGCCGCCGCAGCGCCCCGTGGTCGCGCCGCAGGACGGCGAGGTGCGCCGGGCTGTGCGCGTACTTGGACACGTCCTCCATGGACGGGAGAGGGGGGTGGGGAGCGGACGTGGCCGGCCGGCACCACGAGGCGGTCGTGGCTAGGTCAGGCGGCGGATCTGGGGAGGGAGGGGCATGGGGGCTGCGTGCGCGGCCAGATCTGGCGCGGCGGGGCGGGGCGGGGCGGGGCGGGGAGAGGACGCTCCTCCGGGTCGCAGCCAAGCGCGGCCCCGGCGCCGGCGCCGGCGTGGTGCGGTGCGGGCGAGGGGTGGACGAGCGAGCGGTGGGAGGGAGGCGCGCGCGTGGTGGCCGGAGAGGGAGGGAAGTGGTCCTATTCTGGGGTCTCGAGCCGCAGTTATTTTTCCTCTCCCCCCTCTCTCTCTCTCGCTGTCTGTGTGTCTGTGTCTCTCGCGCGCGCGCTGGCTCGGAGTCGGACGCCCACAGCCCGGTCGGGACGAAGACGAGACGAGAGGAGGAGGCCACACCGCCACGGCGCCACAGGGAGGCAGGCTAGTGTGGAATGGAATGGGTCTCCTCGGCTCGTCGTCGGCGGAATTAGATCGTCTGCAGTCGAGTCGCTGGACTGGACTCTACAGTCGGTCATCTGCACCGTCCGTGACAGATCCAACGACATCTGCGCCAAAGTGATAACAGGCCACACTTAGTTAAGGCCCAGCATGGCCCAAAACTTGCCGAGAAGGTCCCTACGGTGAAATAGTTGCTGCAATCTCGCGCGCTCCAGGGTTGTGAGCGCCGCGCCGTCGCCATCTCCTCACAGCGCCATCTCTGCTCTGAATACTGTGCCGTCTCCGTCCTCGCGCTGAGGGTCGTGCCGAGGGCCAAGCCGCCGTTGTACTGGCACTGCCCCGACATTCATTATTTTTGCCACGCCCACCTTCACGTGTTCCCCCTGTGCAGAGCTCGATCTCATTAGCTTCAGACATGGCTGCGTCGAGAACGCTTCGAGCAGCAGAAACCACGCGGCACGCGGAGCAGTGCTAGGATCTCCCTACGACGCCTAGAGCAGCAACAGAGGCACTTGAACTTATTGATTGAGAATGTTGTATTATAGATTGAACATATCTCCTTGCTCGCGTGGATTCTGGGACCTCAACCGGCGGCGCGTGCAGGGACGGCGGCGCTAGGAGCGGTTGCTCGTTGCAGCGCCCTGAGGTTGTTCAGGACGAGGTCGCAGCTTGATGGAGTTGAGGTCGAGGACAATGGGTCGCTTCACAAACCTCCGCGCGGCCGCCGCCGTTTCTCGTTCCCAAGCCGCGCGGCTCCTCCGACATCACCGGATGCGTCATCGGAGCGCCGCGGTGCTCCCGCCGTTGTTAGGTGCGACACCGGATCGGCAGCACCGTCCTCGCCATGCGTGGCGCTGCGGCTCCGTGCTCGCCAGGCGCGTCATCGGAGCGGCTCGGCGCGGCGCTCCCGTGACCCGTCCTCGTCATTCGTGACACCGGACCGGTGGTGCCGTCCTCCCCAGGCACGGCGCGGTGCTGGTGTCGGCGCTCTTCTCATCGCCGCCACCACGCACGAACCTCATCGCCGAGGAAGCTGTCGCGCCGTGTCCAGTCTCGTCGACACAGTTGCTCACCACGACAGCGTTTACTTGCCCGCCACCACGAAGCTCAGCCTCTACGTGAAGAGCCGCCGTGGTGATATTGGGCCGAAGCCCAGCTAGCAGATTGGAGGCAGCGCACAGTCCCGCTCACCGTTGGATGCTAAATAAACGGCCAGATATCAAGCGACTTCAGAGTCCAGTCCTTCTACCCAACTGGAGAGGATCTCGTTCCTCGTCGGCTCTCCTGGCGCCACCCGCGCTGCTGTGGAAAGTGTTTCCTGTCCTGAGCTGTTCCCCTCGTCGCGTCCCGTTCCGTTACGGTGCCATGAATTCCGTGATGAGCGTTGATGCAAATGAAATGATTCTCAAATCATTGGATGATGCTCTATGATGCAATGCAACTGCCCGGCCATTTCAGTCTACAGCGCCAGCTCCATGGCAGACGCCTTGTTTAGTTTCTCAAATTCATCCTTAAATTAGACTATGTAGAATTTCTATTTCCGTCATATTAAAATACTGATAAATATATAGAGTACTAAATATAGATGAAATTTAAAACTAATTATACAGTTTTATTATACTTTATAAAATAAATATTTTAAACCTAATTAATTAATATTTAAATAATTATTAGCAAATAAAAACAAAAAAACTACAGTGCCATTGCACTGTACCTTTACGGAATCCGCCGCCCGATTCCGGCAACTAAAAAAAGGCCAGTGTACAATGCCAATTTCAGTCTCTACGTATGCCGATGGACAGAGATTATATGGACTGGACGTTTGTAAAACGAGCCACCTCAACTGTGGCATTCACTTGTTGTCAAAAAAAAAAATGTGGCATTCATTCTCACGCTGTATGCACAGGCCAGGCATCAGACACGCATGCATGCCCGTAGTAAAAAGGAGATGATACCAAAGACCGAGCAGAACTTATTTGGTCCTGCCAGTTGGTTCAGCAACCGCTTCAGAAACTAGAGCACGTCCCCGTCGCCGGTGCATCGGATGTTTTCAGTAGCATCCGGGATCAAAAGGCCATCGATCTTCTTGTTTACTCACTCTCCTCTCTCTCTCTCTCTCGTTCTTTGTGAAATGCTTGCTGTTAATGGTGTGACAGCAAATGCTGCTAAAGCATATATACTCTTATCCACTAGCCCACTTTTTGATTCAACTTGACCTGTCACTCCTCCAATCCACTTGAGCATGTAGTGTAAATAAATAAAAGAAACATCTCCTCATCCACGTATCCATCAAATGTTTTTTCCCGGACATTTCCGGTACCGATTTTATACCGATAACAATAATAATAAAACTAAGCATGCAAGATGGGTTGTTTTTTAACCCACGAATTACGCTGCCTATGCGACTGATGCAAACGGTCCTCGCTAACAACTATTAATTGTCCCCTCAGTTCTAAACTATAAGTCATTCCATCCTTTAAATACATACATAGTGAAAGTAGTGTATCAAACAAAGAATAACATAAAATTGCATTGAAGGCTAAGTTAACTAATTAATTATATTAGCAACAGATTGTTTGATTCCACTGCTAATATAGTTGGATAGTTGGTTGTATGTGTATATAAACTATTAGCACTAATTGTTAGCGCATCAACTTGCTAATGGTTAGCAGAACCCGCTAAGTACTAAATACTAATGGACCCAAACATGTCATGGGATGTGTGTATATTTGTGTAATAGCTCGAAGAACAAAGTGTATCTATATATGATTCACATGGGGGGGGCAAAGGACATAGACGGACCAATAATCTAGGGCTATTTGGTGGTCGTGTCCACGGATCCTAACAAATTTGAAAGCCCTTAGTAAAATATTATTACGAAGAAAACCCCTATTATACAATGAGAAGTTGACTCCAATAATCGTGACTATATTGTTTTTCGGTTCCTTGCCATGGTGGATCGACACGCACCTATTGGACTTTGACAACGAAAAACCTAACCCATCTCGTGTTGTCCTCACCCGTCAGGCGAAATACATCAATCTAGCTAGTAGAGAAATGTATCCACAACTATAGACAACATGCCTGTCGCTGTTACTAGCAATCAAGGTGCACCAAATCACTTACTCGACCAGCGTTGAAGTCGCCGGTTGTTCGGCGGTCCGGCGCGGACAAATTCTCCCCCACCCACGCTGCCACACACGAACCAAACCCGGCGCCATCATCGAGCGGGTCAACAATTCACCGGTCGTCGTCGCTGCCGTCGCCGTCGTCGGACGAGGGACGAGCTGGTCGAGCGGGCAAACAACACCGGCAGGTGAGCGCCCTTCGCAGACTCCTGTCTGAAATCTGATTGGGTTGGTGCCTGCCGATCGAGCCGACTCGGCAACAGCTAGCACAGTGACCCACTCACTGTACGTGCCCGTCAGCCACTCGATCGGCAGAGATCGGATGCTTCTGTCCCTGGCGAGATTTGGGATCAGGCAGGCAAGCAGGCTGCACGTAGTATGAGCAGTGGCATTGGACTGAATGGCTGATCTGTTGCTGCAGGGCTGGAGCAGCACAGCTGGAGCGAAATGGCGCCATTAGCTCAGTCTTACTGTTCATGTTCCCCTCATAAGTGTGTCCACGTCAGGCGCACAGCGTTGAGGGGTGAAATTGGCCCATTGTCCAGCATTAATGGGACCATGATAGTAGTTTCCCTTTTGTTCTTCTATTACCACGTTGAAGAATTCTGGGAAATGCAGGGAAGGGATGCTGTCTCTCCTGTCTCCCTATCTGAAATGAAAAGGTTCAGAAGCTGCAATATGGCAGTAATAATTTGTGTATTAGGTCCCGAGATATCCATTTTAACCGAAACAGTGGAACACTATATGTTATTTAGTATTTGTGGTAGAATTGATTGTGCTATTTTCTATTATCAATTGTGACGTCATTAGGACCTACTGTCCTATGATGATGTGCTAGTGTTTTTTTTTTCTCTAAAATGCTATTACAAGCTATGGTTTTATATTGCTTAAACTTGCAGATACAATTCTACCTTTCTAATTGTTCTTATCATTTTGTTGATTTCTGATAGTTGAGTGGTCGGCATACTTGAATAAAAAAGAGTTAAATGCACTTCAGGGCCATGAACTTGTAGCGTTGTGTCAACTGGGTCCATAAACTAGAAACCAGATATCTATACCCTTGAAGTTATGAACCCGTTCACTCTGAGTCCAAAACTGAAAACCACTCCGGTTTTTGCTGACGTGGTGATCAATTTTACAAAAATAACCCTGCAGCCATCTCCCATCTCACCTGGTGGCCCTCACCCCTACTCCTTGCCGGTGCGCAACGTCGCCCCTGCTCCTCACCGGCGCCAGCGGAGACCACCTCCATCGCGCCGTGAGCGACCAAGAAAAGGAGGTAGAGCCGGGCGTCGAGGACACGGGCGAGCGCCCGCTCGCCCAGGCGCGCCCATGCCCCTGCCCTTGCTCCCACTCGCCCCAACAGGCCCGCCCGCCCACGGCCACAGCAAGGCTGAGGCGGAGCTCGTGCCCGTCCGTGCATGCCCGCGGCGAGGCGGAGCTCTGTGTTGCCGCTGCGAGCACCCAGCCGCTCCGCTTCCTATTCTTGGCCGCCGGCGCGCCTTCTCCGCCTCCTCCGTGTCAACGCTGTCTTCTCCGGCGCCGTAACAGCAGCAAGTGACAAGGCGACGGAGGAGGCCGTGGACGGGTTGGACGACACCACGGACGTGCTTCCCCGCCGCCGCATCGCCTGGGCGCGGACGCACCGCCCCGCTGCGGCCTTGCTAGGCGCACGGAGCTCGTGGCGGCGTGCGTTGGCTTCGCCACGGCGAGGCGAGGCAGCAGGTCACGCACCCCCATCCCCACTCCCGCGGCCATGGCTCCTCATGCGCGCATGCCGCCGCAGGCCGTAGCGTGCGAGCAGTTGCGCGCGTGCTGCCGCCGGCGAGCGCTGCTCTGCACACGGCGGCGAGGCCAAAGTCCCGGCGAGGTGTGGCCCTAATCGACTCCATCTTCGAGGGATACACCACCATCTACACATCAAGGCGAACCACACGCACGAGACTGGGAAGAAAACGTCGGCCGGAGGTGGCCTGGCCACGGCGGACGGCAGCTCGTCGGAGCCCTGCTCAGCGACGACAGAGAAGGAACCGGCCGATTGGCCCTCACTTGAGCTCGATTCGTGGCGCTTGAGGGTCGTCGGCACGACGCGAAGCGTGGCGATGCTTGTGCGAGAGGAATCGAGGCGGGGCAGCGAACCGCGAGCACGCGGCGAGCGGGGCGAGGCGGCGAACCGCGAGCACGCGGAGCTCGTGACGCGGCGGCACAGAGGACTGCGCGTGAACGGAGTTCGTGGAGGACCGTGCGCGGGGTGGCATGGCGGCGCGCGGGCGGAGCGCGGGGCGCGCACAGCTCGGTGGCGGCGCAGCGGACCAGGCGACCATGGTGGCGGAGCTACAGAGCATGCTCGCGTTGAGGGCATAATGGTGACATGGGAGATGGCTGCAGGGTTGTTTCTGTAAAATTGCTCGCCACGTCAGCAAAAAACCGGAGTGGTTTTCGGTTTTGAAAACGGGTTCGCAAGTTCAAGGGTATAGATATCTGGTTTCCTAGTTTATGGACCCAGTTGACACAACACTACACGTTCATGGCCCTACCATGCATTTAACTCAATAAAAAAACCAAATTTGGATACTATTTTCTCGATGAATTATTAGTATTGAAAACCTGACTTTCTTAGAACATGAGTTACCTGACCTGAATTTTTCAGGTAACCCAAATGACCTGAGTTTTTCAGCGCTTCTGTTGCTGCTGATTCGGTGGTGCTATGCTGCAACTTGATCTACGGTACGGTATGCTGCAACTGCGAGATTTGAGATGGGCAGAGAGCTGTGTCGAGATATAGATAAGTTGAGTGACAGCGGTGCCCCAGCAGTGCATGGCCGCACTGCCTGTGGCCTGTGGCCTGTGGCCAGTCTGGTCCCCCCAGTGACAGTGGCGCTCTCGCCCCAGCTCATGTGACCAAGCTCCATGCACCATGCATGCCTTGGCAAAGCGAGTCCTCCACCTCCTCCGTCCATGATGAGCAGGCAGGCGAGCTGCTGGGCCAAGCCTCCTGCAGTCGCTCGCCTTGCTCAGCAGACGATTAGTTTAGCTGGCTGGGGCTGGGATTATGCAGTAAAAGACTGGCGATGAGTTGTTTGCCGCCGGATTAGACGATTAGTACTTACTTTTATCAAAGTGTGACATATCTTCAGTTCAGAGAAGCGTGCATGGCTTCCTGCAGGCTGCAGGTAGCATGCATTCCTCTTACTCTCACTCTCTGGAAAGGAAGCCTGTTGCTGTGCCATGATACGATGCTGTATGATGTGGTCGTAGTGGCATCTCTTCATGACTTCGTGATGATGATGAGCTGACTATGCCAAGTACAGTAACGAGTTTGTGGGCTGATTTCGTTACGTAAAGGAAAAAAAAGGGTCTTTGTGGGCTCTATGCTGGGTCTTAGAATCCAGCGAGGTGGATGGGTAAGGCCTGTTCTTTTCGATGTAGTATCTGAATGCTCCTGAAACCCTGAATTTATGTGCCTGATGAATGTGCAACGGGCAGGGTCTCCTGGTTCAGGCCATGTGAGTACGAGACCGCAAGCAAAGTGCAGCAGGGATTGCTCCAGCTTATTTGGCACTGTTCTCTTTAATTTAGTCGATATTCTTTTAAGTTCAAGTAGTTGGTGTCATGCGCATCCAGAGCTTATTAAAGTTAACTGACTTGGCAGAGCAGTGTATGCGTGTTTCATTAATTTCAAATTCAGATTGAATTCGCAGCACCTAAATGATAATTACTCCTAATTCTTAATTAATCAGTTACTATTACTGCACAGTCCTTAACCCGCATCGCAACTACGCAGCACAGGCCTCGTGATCCTCGCGCGGCCAAAACCAAACAGAAAGGGTACAAACTAGGCTACCGTTAGAGCTGCACGGCCCAACGGCTACTCCCATTTCAAATCCCTTCCCCTTTTCTCCCCGGCCTTCCTCCACCGGTCCACCCTCCTCCACAGCGCTCCAAACCTCCATCTCTCGCCGTGTCCCCTTCCTCTCCACGGGCTTCCGCCGCGAACCCTAGAACTCGCCCGTCCACGGAGTACGGGCGCACCAGCGGATCCCCAGCCAGATCGCATCTCCTCCCGAAACCCTAGCTCGGCAGATCCTGATCCGCCCACCGATGGCGCCGCCGCCCACCCCGCCTCTGCGTCCGGCGCCGACGCCGACGCCTCAGGCCGTGGCCGCGACGCCGTTCAGGACGCCCGCGTCCAAGCACCGCCTCCACTTCCCCGCCGCCACGCCGAGGAACGGCAACGCCAACAACGGCGGCGGCGCCACGGAGCACCCGGTCGAGGTGATCGGGCGGATCCGCAACCTCCCCGCCTCGGGTGCCGCGTCCGCGCTGGAGATCGCGGGCGGCGGGACGGCCGTGCGCGTGCGCGGCGACGCGGGCGGGTGCCGCGACTTCACGCTCGACGGAGTCTCCGTGTCCGAGGAGGAGGACCTCGAGGGCTTCTACCGCCGGTTCGTGCGCTCGCGGATCGCCGGCGTGCGGGTCGGGGCCAAGTGCACCGTCATGGTGTACGGGCCCACGGGGTCCGGGAAGAGTCACACCATGTTCGGGTGCCCCAAGCAGCCCGGGATCGTGTACCGCGCGCTCAGGGACATCCTGGAGGGGGGCGGAGGCGGGGAAGGTGGTTCGGCTGAGGATGACACCGGGTTCGGTGCCGGCCTCTTCGTGCAGGTCGCGGTGCTGGAGATCTACAACGAGGAGGTCTACGATTTGCTCGTCGGGAGCGGGACCGCTGCTAAAGGAAATGCCGCTCCCAAGGTGATTTACGCTGGTTATTTTCAGAAGATGGCACGCTCTAGTCTGCTGATTATGTGCTTGCAAAATCTCAACTGTGATGTGGTTGCAAATGTGAATTCCTATTAGCTGGTAGCATAAGTAATTTGTGGGTTTGAGTGCTTAGACATAGTGAATCTAAGCTCAACAGGTACTGCGAATTTAGTCCTTATATAAACCAAAATTTTGTGTTATTAGGTGCTATACTTGGGTATTACTGGTAGTGTCTTTTGGGGATTCAGCTGCTAAGTCACATGGACTCAGAATGAAGTGCTCATTAAGACATAACATGAATTAAACAGAAAAAATAAAACTTAAAGTGCATCAGATACTTAGGTCCCTGTTGCTAATGTTGTTGTAAATCTGAGTTCCTGTGCAACCAGTATTTCAGATCATTAGTTATTACGGACCAAGAAGATGGGTACCATCTTTTTTTGCATGTGTGTTTTGTGTGAGTTTCTTGTCAGTCCATAGTTGTGATTTTCAAATAAGATTAACAAAGCTCAATATTAGGTCACTGTGATGTTTATATGTTAATAATGCGCTTTCTAACCTGGGCCAAGCAATGCAAGGACTGTGAAGAGTACACTTTGCAATGCAAGAGAAAATCTCATGATTATCAGTGTTGTCATTCGTTGTTCTTGGTCACTATCACTGTAAACTTATGAATTGATGTAAATCACTGTACCATTGAAGCCTCACAGTTCTGTATCTATGCACAGGCAAGACTGGAAGTAATGGGGAAAAAAGCAAAGAATGCAACTTATATATCTGGAAATGAAGCTGGGAAGATATCAAAAGAAGTTTCTAAGGTGGAAAGGCGAAGAACTGTGAAGAGCACACTTTGCAATGAGAGAAGTTCGCGAAGCCATTGCATGGTTTGTTGCATTCAGCAACCAGCACTTTGAATATTTATTTTTTTAGACCAATCTTTTTATAAGCTATGCTTTGCATCTATAGATTATCCTGGATGTCCCATCTGTGGGAGGAAGGTTAATGCTTGTGGACATGGCTGGATCAGAAAACATAGAAGCAGCGGGACAAACAGGATTTGAAGCCAAAATGCAGGTGCGTTATGCAACAGATTCCAGTATGTTTGTAGCATCTATGTAACAATTTCACTCTCAACAATGGCTTTCAAGTAGTTACTCTGTGTATTTAATAGATAGTTTCACACTGATCTTGCGACATGAATTGTACCACTGTCAAAAGCCTATAATGTTTTATTACATGTGAAGTATATAATGTTGCTAATTTTTCCACAGACATCAAAGATTAATCAAGGGAACACTGCTTTGAAGCGAGTGGTTGAGTCTATTGCTAATGGTGATTCGCATGTTCCATTTAGGGACAGCAAGCTCACAATGCTACTACAGGTACACTACAAAACTTTACATTTATTGATTCAGCCTCTCGTCTCTAACGGTGAGCTAAAAATTTCCTTTATTGTATTTCAGGATTCATTTGAGGATGACAGATCAAAAATCCTGATGATTCTGTGTGCTAGTCCTGACCCAAAAGAACTGCACAAGACAGTTTCTACTTTGGAATATGGTGCTAAGGCAAAGTGTATTATCCGTGCTGCTCATGCGTCAACACCTAGGGACAAAATGAGCTCCGAGGAGTCATCTGCAATGCTCAACTCAAGAATAGTTGTAATGAATCAGTTCATCTGCAAGCTTCAAAAAGAGAATAAATTGAGGGAAAAAGAGTGCAATGAGGCCCAGAATGTGCTAAGGCTGAAGGAAGAAGAGGTAGCACAACTGAGAGCAAAGCTCAAGCTGATAGAAGGGCGAGAAATGGAGAAAACCCAGGTATTAAAGAGTGAACTCACGAAAATGGAAGAAGCGATGCTTAAGCAGCAGCAAGAGCTCACTGCACTAAGACAGCGACTGCAGGAGGTTGAGCGTGAAAAGGCTGATGGTTCTCAGCTAGCACAGCAGGATATCTTTGGAGGTAGATTGCTGGCACGGCTATCAGAGATGCCTGCAGGCAATCAATCAATGGCAATGTCCATGTCTATGGACTTGGATGCGGGAGATCAGCCAGCCGTGCAAGATGTCAAGGTAATAAAGGAGGATACTCGCCAGCAGGGCCACATATGGAACCAAACAGCCACAGCAGCGAGTGCTTGCACCGGGTCTGTGGTGCAAGAAGATGATGTCAGGCTCTCCGGGTATCCTGAAAAGACTATCCTCAGCACTGTGTTTGAGGAGGGAGAGGAAGAGGATGCAGAGAAGGAATGTGGTCTTCAAGAGGAGGTACGCAAGGAGGTTGTAGAGGAGAACTTTAAGATGGACATAACACAACATACACTTTCTGAGCCAGAGGATCCTGCAACAAGGAAGCATCGGATTGAGAACATATTCAGGCTCTGTGGCAATCATCGTGAAATAGCTAAGAAACCAAAGATCCAGTCACCATCAAAGGAAATGTTTTGGAATGAGAACAAGTCTCCAGCAAAGCAAGTGTTTGGTGATCAGAACAAATCACCAGCAAACCGAAGTTTTGGAGATGAAAACAAGGAGCCATCGGCATGGGGAGCTATAGAGACCCCCATGTGTGACGTCAGAGTGACTGACAGCCCAGTGGCAATCGTATGCCAAGTTGTGGATGTACCATTATCGGATCAACTGAATACATGCAGTGTAGCGGAAGAGAGTGACGAACAAGGAGAACAGCCTTGCTGTACAGAAGGATGGTGGCCTCCTGGAAGTTTACATGAAATGGGAGTCTGGCAGCCTGATCAAAGGGCTGAAGCTACTGCCAAACTCATGCCTTTCAGATCTTAGGAAGCTAATAGAGGCCCACTTCGAAGAAGCAGGCAGCAAACAACAGCATCAGTTCACCTTCCTTCTCCTCGGGGTACATCACTCCTCTCTATCCATGCCATGCTTTCACCCAAGTGTTCTGTGCTACCTGTTTCTCATCACAATGGCACTCATTTATCACCATATGCTATCTTGGGGAAATGAAACACTGCAAAAATAGAAATTAACATCTTACTAATGATTTTGAAATAAAAAAAGTAGCCCATTCTATTTGAACTTGTGTTTATCATTCTGGAAGGAAATCCAATTTCTGCAGACAACTCATTGATTAGAAAACCACCGAGAATTGCGATAAATGCAGTGATAATAGCCTGCTTATATCCAAGGAAAGTACTGACAATAGCACAAAACTGGTGGTTAATTGGTCCAGGATCCATCCGGTGCTCTGGTGTCCAGGGACAAGGAAGCTTCGGTGCAGATAAGCAGGCTGCCTAGCTGGAAAAACCAGCCGGGCAGTATACTTGGCCATGCGGCCCGCGTGCCTTCGGCACGGCCCACGGCCCGGCCGTTTGGCACGGCCCATGCACGGCACGGCACATGTGCCTGCACGGCCCGATGCACTGTGCCGTGCCTGGGCCGCCACCCTGGCCCATGGCACCGCACGGGCACGGCACGGCCAAATGAGTGGCCCGGTAACGGCCCGTCAATAATCCTTGAAATATGAAATTTGGCCCAGCCCAACACAATTCATTATATATATATATATAGAGAGATATATAGAGACACACACACACACATACCACTTCCTAACCCTAGCATCTCACACTCTCTCCCCCCGACCGCCTCCTGCTCTTCACTCCGCGACGGACTCACCCCGTCACTCCGCTCACTGCTCCTCCATGCCCTTCCCTCGAGCTTGAGCCTAGAGCTCCGACGCGGCAGCGCGGCGCCCTCGGGTGGCCTCCCCTATCTCTGGCGCCCGCGCGACCTAGAGTCCCGGTCTCCCCCATCTTCGACCTGGACCTGGACGTGGACGCGGCACCAGCGGGGAAGAAGCTCATCGCGACATCACCTCGCCGACTCGCCATCGAGCAGTCGGAGTAGAGCGCTGCCGCCTCACCTCCCGCCCCCAATCCCTTCCCTCCCCACCGCGCCGCCACCACCTCATCTCGTCTCTCGCCGGGCCATGGGCTGGCACGGCACGGCGAAATTGGCTGTGCCCAACGGGCAGCATGGCACGGAAAATCGGCCCATGTGCCGTGCCTTGGGCCGAAGGCCTGGCCCATGGCACGGACAGGCACGGCACGGCTGACACTGCGGCACGGCGCGACACGACGCAGTGCCGTGCCGACACGGCACGGTGGCCATCTATACCGGGCAGCTACCTCGCGTGCCTGCGCGCAGCCAAGAAGCCGACGGCGGACCACATGCCCTTCAGCTCCCTGGACAGCAAGCTGAACACGGTTGTGAAAGACGCCCACCTCGTCGCTGGTGCAATGTCGCCCAAGGTCAACCAGATAAGCTCACCGAACAAGGTCATGAGCTCGCCCAAGGTCAACCAGACGAGCCCCAACTACATCCGGGAGCTGAGAGCTTGAGCTCCCGTGGCATTTGTTGTTGCTCGCTTGTCTCTCGTGGCCACATGACTGGTGTCTTCTTCTAATGTATGATCGATCGACTGTGTTCTTTGTAAGATCGATTGCTGCTAGTCTGGTTTCTTTAGCCGGAACTACTCCCACCCGTGACCAAGGTAGTTGTAATTTAAATTATGAGATAGCATCGCTCAGATGCCACTACCTATCTTCTGCTAGCTAAATTGCAACTGTCAACTGTATCTTGGCCTTGTATCCAAATTTGACCTGTCTGCTATTTCCTTTTCCTCGCTTTAGTCGTCGGAGAGCTGGAGGCGTAGGGCTCTGGTCTGTACTCTGTAGTACTCTGTATGGTCTGTAACACTTGTAGAGTTGTTAACGCCCAGTGCCAAGCCCCAATCATGAGCGCTGGCCGTGCTTTGCCAGTTTGACGGGCAAAAAAGACGCATCTCGTCTTCCAGTGGGGAGGATGTTATCAAATTTGTGCCTCCTGTTATCTCGTTGTTAATTTTGTGGTTCCACTATTGGGGTTTTGCTCTCGTCCGTTCTTTGAAAAATTCCAAGCTCAGTTCTGAATATTTTTTAGTCCTTGCTATTCAGATTCCATTTCAGTAAGAGATATACAGTACCTCATTACTCTGCAATGCACTGTTAGAGTCTGAGGATGTCTCGGTATGTCACAGGGTGTGAGGAAAACATGGTCGAGAGAGAACGAGGCCAGGGGCTCGGCGGAAGAAGCCAAGAAACTGGAGGAGCTCGACACCAACCTGGAGAAGCATTACATAGCAGGCCTCCGCAGAAGAGATCGATGGCAGGACAGTCGGCCTTGGCCTCTCGACACTATGTTTGCAGATGCTGCGCCGTGGCATAACCCGTCATTCTGGAGTAGTAATGCGCCGGTAAAAAATTTCCTCTGATTTTCAATAGCTGACGGATGACCGTTTGAAAACGAGATAAAAATTTCCTCCTTGATAATCGATTGCGCAAGCAGATTTCTTCTTTTTGTCACACTGGCAATAAAACGTTGCAGTAACCTACGATTACCAATCGAGATACACCTCGTCACATGAACCGATGTTTTTTTTTTCTCCTATCATAAGTATTTGGCAATCAATCTGAATCCAAGGCTAGCTAGATAAACCAAGAGAGGTGAAGCAACAGAACACAGCTGGAAGTTTGCTTGGTTTAG
>CM041635.1:57369603-57432218 GCA_023333625.1 Bothriochloa decipiens | reverse complement strand
AAGAGAGGTGAAGCAACAGAACACAGCTGGAAGTTTGCTTGGTTTAGCTTACGAGAGTTCGGACGAAGAATAGTTGATCAAGTGAGCCCTATGGGAACTGGACTATTTCCTGTCATATGTCTGTATTCCAAACGGTAAAATGCAGTTTGTATATTGGTTTTTTTTTTTCCGAATGTACTATTATTATTAGGTAGAGTTTTGCACCAGGATTGAAAGGAAAGCTGCTTTAATGTTGTTACTACTCCTATCTGTTAAGCGTTCCTTTGCAGTAGAAGGTCAACGCCAAATTTTCTCTGCCATTCATTTGTGTTCTGTTTCATCAGAATATTCCTCACAATTCCCATGTCATTTTATCCGAGAAGCAATCCAAAATATTTATAAGTCAGCTTATGAGGCATAAAATTTGCACCCAACGTTCAATGTATGCACAACAATTGACAAAAAACATTAAGTTACCACCAACACTTCGATAACATGTGAACTTGGGGCACAACAGGGGCAGTACTTATACTCCTATCTAGCTTTATCAAAGCGTCATAGCAGAAACTTGACCAGGTGTTTACAAATTGATCCGGTACCGCAAACACTTAACAAAGGGACAAGTTATCAATTCTGTAGCCTTGGTCTTAGAAAGTGATGAAGCCATGAGGACGAAGGGGGCTTCAAACGTGTTAGGTCACGACCAAAAAACAAAGACAGATTTACATATTTTTCCATAAGTTTCTGATGCCATAAGCAAAAGATTTCAGGCTGCCCAAAAGACCTGTGTTCGCGGATTCCTCATGCTTTGGGTTCTCTTCTCTGCATAACATACAAGACAAAAATTACCATGGCATCCAAAGTTGACATTTAAAAAGCAACAAGTTTGCACTTCTCCAGGCTATGCAGAACAAAAGAAAACAGCTTAGGTTTCATTATGTCTATAACACTTGCATACAGGGAACGAAATATGTCCTTTATGAACTTTGATGAACTTGACAGGATGTGTTAAGTTATTATCTTAGAGAATAGAGCAGCTCAACAAAGTAATATTGGCTGTGCATGCTTATAAAGCTGACCCAAACCTAATTCCTGATCACCAACCTGAATTCTGTGTCATCCACGAACCAGAATTCTGGGTCAAGTCAGTCAGAAACTAACTGGTTCAGTCTTTCATGTAAAATCTATCAAGTCACAACGTTCACTATGTTGCATAAAACTGTTCTCTCAAATATTAGAATTGAAGTGACTCCACAATGACTAGGAATAAATTAGTTGAGTCAGTCATTGGCACAAATTGATGGAATTTCAGCTCTGCTTGGCAAAGCCATATTTCCAGGGAATACAGGAACTGCATGTCATCAGTTAGTTAATAGCAATTCTCTACCTAAGTCCAAGGGAAGAGTCATCTTCCACAGCCTGAATTAACCAACAGAAGTAGTTCTCTTGCCAAGTCCAAGCAATTGATCATACCAAAATAACTAAACCATACAGGCATCACGACTTTTAGCAATACTATAAATCTTATCAAATAATTTTGACATGTTGGTTTTAATGACATTGAAAGAAAAGCATTTGCACGTAATAGCCTAATAGGGTAATACCTGGCATGTGTCTTTGCCTCATTTGCCACACTTTCATCTGATGCATTTGAAGCATTTGCATCCAGGGATTTTTTGGAATTCTCCAAATTGAATTTGTTAGCTTCTATTACCCTTTGCTGGTTTCCAGGGTCTGGTTTTTCCTGCACATGCAAAATCTTAAGGGATATGGCCCAAAAATCTTTGCTAGGCACAAAATAACCATCTCGAGTTTCGACTTCATACCGTTTGGTCCTTAAAGCTCTCACTCTCTGTTCCTTGAAACTGATCCACCTTACCTTCATCCTTAGGTAAGGAGTTCACAGTAACTTGAACTGTTCCTTGACGTTGAGCCACTTCAGCATCATCCCCGGTCATGGAGTGCTCTTGTATTCTTTGAATTTCAAGCAGTCTGGTTTCAACCTTTTGCACGGGGGGCTCAGTGACTTCAACTGCCCCTTGAAGCGGAGGTGGCTTAGGATTACCCTGTTGTGCATGATAATACTTCATTTCTTGAAGTACCACACGCGCTGTGTGGAAACTTCCTCCAACTTGCTGACGGGTCTTTGTTATACTAGGATACTTGCCTTCATTTGATGCCCTATAACTGAACTAAACAGAAACAAATGGTTTAACAATCACGATAATAACTATGTAACCAGAAAGAAAGAAAGAAATGTTGTTTTCGATAAAAAAGAAAGAAAAAACGTTTTCATAACTCCTAGACATAATTGCCACTCTATCAGAATCCTACAAATCCGATGAGTGAGTTCTGTCACATTTCCATTATTGTTTTCTAAATCTCAAATGTCAATCCTTAATGCACAACTAGCATAAGTGTCTATTACCCTGCTCGAAACAAACCAAACAGGAATGCTAATGAGCTGAAAGCTACACACACTTGCTACTTATATATGAACCAAAGAGATAACCTCTACAACCAGAAAATCGAGTGAGAAAAAGTCACCTACTTGTCAACGAATTCCACTATCCGAGCCTTCCTCTCCTGTTTCGTAATCATCTTCCGCCCCTTGAGTGGCGACTCCCGCGCGGGCACCGGCGCCGCATGCGCCTTCCCCCGTGAGGTCCGGTAGCACGCCCGTGTGGTGGCGCTAGAGACACCCGCGATCACTGGAAAGAGGGAACAGATTAGGCAAACAAGATCACATCACTGGAGGCGCGGGGCGAAATAGGATTGATGAGTAGCTTTCCGCACCTTTCCTGAAGGCGGCGGCGGAGGAGGAGAGGCGCGCGGACGCCTGCATCGCGGAGCGCAATGGCGGATTGCGGAGGGGAGGCGGGCGTCCTAGGGTTTCATGCCCTGTCTGGCTGGACGAGGAGAGCGAGGTTCTTGCTTGACTGGGAAGGCGAAGAAGGGGGGCGGGACGGCCGCGCGGCGGCGGTGGCTGGGTGTTGAGGCTGTGGCCCCACAACCAAGAATAAGGGGCGCTGTGCATTCCCCCTTTCATCAGTTCAACCAGTCGACTTTCCTTGTCCAAAAAAAAAAAAAAAAAAAAAAAAAAAAAAACAGTCGACTTCGCCAGGGTAGTCCTTTTCTATATGCCTTTGATGAAACAGAGGAAGACCGATTATCGGTGCCGAATTTCGTCGTAAAAGATTTGCTGTAATTTTTATGGTTGTCCAAAAAAAAGTTTATGCACGTCTGGATTGAGTTAATTTATGATAAAAAGAATATCATAATCCAAGGAACACATCCAAACATGATAGATTGCGTAGAGCAAATTCTAAAAGTTGACACATTAGAGATATTTGATTTGGAAATCCCTATGCAATATAATACAAGATTACCCTAGAGATCACTAAAGTTGAGCTCAAGGCACATAAATCACCAAACCTCCCAAATAGTAGGATTTTATTATAGGTATGGCAACATATATGATTTAAAAAAACAAACATGATGAATTATGGTGTACATACGTTCTAAAAGTCTTAACGCATGAGATATATTTGATTTGAAAATCCCTATGCAATCCAACACAAGATCCATCCTGAAAATCAACAAACCTACCAAACAAAAAAGAAATTTGATGGATTTTGTCATGGTTATATGACACAAAAAGAGTCATTTGAGCAAACAACAATCCTACCAAAAAAATATGAAAATTCCTGGATTTAATTTTGGGTATTTGACACAAAAAAAGTGACATTTGAGTAAATATAACATCCTACCAAAAAATGGGAAATTGCTAGGTTTTATCCTGGGTATTTTTGACACAAAAAGAATGACATTTCACCTCTCCAAATGGAGAATATTGCTTTGGTTGAGAGTCGAACTCAAGACCTCCAGCTTACTAAACGGGAGCTCTAACCAATTGAGCTACGAAAGCTGTTTTGTTTAGCTAAATTATTTTATCTATTTCACTGTACTTATTTTTACAACAAAATGCAAAACATGATGATCACTATCAACCCAAAAAGATGCAATTCCTAAGGAGTAAAAAAAGTTCAAGTTTGATCAACTCCGACGAACTGCCAATCTTTTATGATGCCAAGTAGATATCACTAGATCAATATAATTATAAGTTATATTTTTATTCGTTTGGGGATAGGATGAAGTAATGTATTTGATTGGACATATTGGAGTATGACTAAACCTCGTCCTCGCAAGAGACAAAAATTATAAAACATTATACTCCGTCTTTCCTCAGTTTAGAAGACGTTCTAGAGATTGGCACAACTACCAAGGTTCAAGACACATTACTTCAATACCCCTATAAGGCTGTCTCCAACAGCGTAGCTATCACAGCACCTAAAGGTATTTTGTGTCCTCCGCGTGAAAAAATCTGCCTCCAACCGAAGAGGCAAAGTATGAAGCTATTTTCCCTCCGTGTGTTGTCAGAACCCAAATATAGGTTCTCTCTCCCGTCTCTCTCCTCCATCAATGCGCAACCGTTTCACGACGGGAGGAGAAAGAAGAGGAACGCACGCCCGGGAAAGAAGAGGAACGCACGCCCGGAGATAGGGCAAGCTTCACCGTTGTCGTCTTGGCGAGATCCACACCGAGCTCGGCTTTGGAGGTACAGGTATGGCTCCAACCCCACCATAGGCAGGAGCACGACGTGAGGCCGCAAGGGGAAGGGACGAGGTGGTATCATGGGCCTGCTGTTGCTGCTCGACTACGCCTACGCTGCCACTGCCGCTGCCACTCGATTGTGCCTCCGCGGCTCCGCCCTCTAGGCTCGCCGATTGCCCGCCACCGCATGCTCGTGTAGGCAGCCGCTTATCCCTGCCCAATCCGTATTTGGGAGGTGGATTTTGGATTTCATGATTCACTGATTTGGGGATTTGGGGATGGATGGGGAACCTGCTGATCCTGCTGCTTCTGGCCTTGCCGGCTCCATAGTGCTTGAAGGCGATGGAGCAACGAGCTGATCTGCTCCACTTTTGGTTGCGAGTATTGTTACTAATCTAATGATTCCGAAGCATTTTTATTTGGAGATTGATCTCCAATTTCTTCTATGTAGTAGACAGCGTTGTGTCGCTTGATGTGGGTGATTTCAATAGCAGATTTTATCCCCTCTCTATGAAACAGAGAACTATGTAGACATAAATTTAGTACCAAATCCCTTTCTCCTATGATGCAAAGAATGTAGCATGCATGTCTGCCTATGCAAGTTCTATGGATGTTTTGTGCCATGTTTAATTGTATCTCTATTGCATTAGGACCATGGATCACAATTTTAATGGATCAAGTGGTCGCCCTGGTCAATCTGAACAAATCTTTGACGCAAATCAGTGGGCCTTTGGTTATTCTGCCAGTTTGCAATCTTTGGATGTTCCTCCATACCCCAAGGTTTATTGCAGCCATGCATCTGATGGTTTGTTCTATTTACATATCAATACATCGATGATTAACCATTCTTTTCATGACTAGTTCAACATGCATGGATCCTCCCAGATGTCCTGCCCACCTATGAATGGGCAACATAGCAAGGGGTTCTCTTTTGACAACAACCACTTATCTCAGGGCCCTCCATCATTGAAATCACAGAGGCCCGCAAAAAAGAGAAATGTGGCTAGGAGAGGAACTGCATTCACCAAAGAGGAGGACTTGGTGGTGTGTTCGGCATTTCTGAATATTAGCAAAGACCCTATTACTGGTAATAGTTTCAAATGTCTTTTAATAAATCTTTGACCCTTTGATGCCCAAATAACATGGTGTCATAACATGTAGGTGTGAATCAGACTTTAGGTGGTTATTACAAGAGGATGCATGATTTTTTCAATGAGCATAAGCCTAAAGGGTCCAACCGTAGCCAGATTGCTGTTCAACATAGGTGGTTATTGATTCAAAAAGCAATGAACAAGTTCTGTGGGCACAAAGAAAAAATTGATAGGCAGAATGAGAGTGGAAAAAATAAGCAGGATCGGGTATACTTTCACGCATGTTGTCCTGCATCTCTCTAATTTGCATATGTTTATTTTCTAACCAGTTTAATCTATACTCATATCTACAGATAGATGGTGCTATAAAAATGTATGAGAGGACAGAACCTTTTACCATCATGCATTGCTGGAAAAAACTTGAAAAGGAGGCCAAATGGAACAATAAGTTTCTTGAGCTAAACAACTCTGCATCAACTTATGGAATATCATCTCATCCAACTCAAGGCCATGCAGAATCTGGGAATGTGAATATGGACACATCACAGCTTGAGGGGAGGGATAGTGCGAAGAGGCGTAGATCAAAGAGCTTCGCAGAGACATCATCATCCAGTACGGCTGTTGAAGTCCTCCAGAGGTTGCAGGATAAATCAAAGAAGAACGAACAAAAGCAAGACCAACAAATGGTTGAAATCCTTAGTAGGAAGGATGAAAAAAATTAAAATTCAAAGGGATCTTTTTGACCTGCAGAAGAGGCATATGAAGATGAAATTGCAGCAGCAAAAATAAGATTAGGGAGAAGGAGGTAGAGAGTAGGAAGAAGGAGTCAGAGGCTCAACTGATGACAGCTGAATCTACTATTATGTCGGTCGACATTGACAAGGTCCCCCCTCATCTGAAAAACTATTATGTTGGCATGCAATGAGAAATCATGGTGCGTAGAGGGTTCATCAATCCCTCAAACAATGAGGACTAAGGAGCGTGTCTATTAGATGTATATTCAAAAAGTTCACTAGAGCTGAACCTTTGTGTTGTGTGGAACTATTCCTGCACTTGAGTTGAACTTCATGTAGTGTTGTGAACTATTGTTATATTTCAATTGTGAACTTTTGTGTTATGTGCAACTATTCGTATCCTGTTATCTGGAAATATACTATGTTCAACCTTGTGTGGGCAAATATTTTTTGAATTTTTTTGGCGGGTGGGAGGTCGTGGATGCAATATTTTGAGTGGATTTTATTAGATCATTCTTTTTGGATTACAGTTGAGGAGTATCAGAGGAGCTGGGAGCAGAACATAGTAGCGTGTGCTTGTGCAGGGAGCAGAACAACCTTTGCTTGCTTGTGCTGTGTGGCTAGTGGCATTTCAGTTTTGTCAGGTCCTACTAGGCTGACGCCAAACGCAAGCTCAAAGCCATGTCGTTTTTTAAGACAAATCCCCTGTTATACTAGCTTGTATCATTTATGAGCCTGGATGTCCTCTCGACATTTTTGGAACATGATGACATATAAATACATTCAGACTAGGAACATGATGTCATATAAATACATTCATACTAGGACTTGGGAGCAAGTTCGGAATGACATTTCCAAGCATCGATACATTTTTTGAGATAAAGGAACAACGTTCATGGCAATTAGTGCAAATCAACATTAATTATCAATAGCAGCAAGTGTAGTAGCCGATCCAATGATTACAAACAGACACCAGGCACCAGGTGCTTATGCATTTTCTCAGAGTTCACCTCTATTCAGATATTCAGGACAGTACATATTCAGGAAAGTATACTTTCAAAAGTTTCCATCAGTGAAGCTTGCTCAAACTTGAGTGCAGATTCCCCAACAACAATAGCAATATGTAAGCAAAGGTCCTCATAAAACAGAAGTACAGACGCAATAGCTGTAGAACAACAATAGCAACAATAGCAATAAGTAAGAAAAGGCCCTCCAGAAAATACAAAGTGCCATATATTTCTTATCACCAGGCTGTACAATACCAAATGTCATATACTTCTTATCACCAGGCAACAAAATACTAAAGTTCCTATGATTAGGAGCATCACACAACTACATACTTTAGTTCTACAACTACTAGTTCCTACTAGTACAGACTTTAGTTCCTATCATAGGAGGAACAGGCAACTAAGAACTTCATGCCACTATAGCTAGTGCACGTGAGCTGCCAACAAAATTCATCAGGCAACTGAACCTAAAACTACATACTTCATGTAACACCTCTGGTGTTATATTAACTAAAACCTGCCATGTCATCATATGCATTGCAAAGCATTCATGATTAGGTCAACCTTGATGTGCATTAACTAAAACAAATTTACATTTCATAGGTTAATTGTGTTTCTGGAATGTGTTGTCACATGAAATAATAAAACCCTACTTTCGAATGTCATCTCAAATACTTAGTTTATATTCTATGTACTTGAGGTGTAAACTGTGTTTACACTAGTGTCAAGCATAGTGTATAAATCTAAGTCCAACTCTAAAAATGATTTCCACATTTGAAGTTGAATTTGGATTCCAAAGCTTATTTCCAAGTCTGGCAATTCAAATTTAAATTCAAATTGAAAATGCTATAAAAGGTTTTCAAAAGTCAACTTGGCAAACCAAGGGTGTTATTGGGTCATTGACCTAAAAATGTCCTTGGATGATGTATGTGATCGCTAATAACCAACCAATTAAATTAGAAACTAAATCGAGTTTGAATTCGGTTTCAAAAACCCTTTATTTCAAAACCTAGTTTTATCCCCTTTTCTGTAATTCAAAATCCATAAGGAATTTGGGGACACTCTAAAAAGGTAGTTTGTATATTTTGACAAGAGCTACAAGGTTGGTATTCAAAGTTTTTTAAGTTTCCAAAAAGAATTTCAAATGAATTTGAAAATACAGTTTTCTAGCATTTGTCCCCTTTTGATTTTAAAACCATAATTCAAAAATTATGCATAATTTAGGAAAATTTGTATATGAAAAAGGTTTTTTTTGAAAATTTAAACATTTCATAGTTTTGAAGATTTTCAAGTTTTATTGAAAAATCAAAAGTAATTTCAAATGTTTGTTTCTAGGGTTTTATTCCCCTTTTGAATTTGAATTCAAATTTCAAAATCTAGATAGAATTTGAGGATGCCAGTTAAATGAAAAATATAGCTCTCAAAAAGTTATGTAAATTATATTTTTGGATATTTTCAAGTTCTTATGTAAATTTTGGAGTAATTTGTAATTTCAAATGAATAGCAATTCTATAATTTTCTTGAACAGCACCGAAACCTATCGTCGGCTGCCATCGCCGGCTTCTCAAGCCGCGCCGCCGTCCACCGCCGCACATGCACGGCTGCCAGCGTGCTCCAAGATGCGTGAAGCTTCATCGTCGTCGTGTCGCCCGTCCATGCCTCGTCCCTGCCCTATAAATAGGTCGGCCGTGGCCGACTTCTTCTTCTTCTTTCTTCCTGCCGCCGCCGCCGACGACCTCGCTCCACTGCAAAAATTTGTCACCGCCACTTCATCTCTGTCCACTTCGTCTTGCCAAAAGCTCCGCCATGTCCTTGCTCTTCGATTGAGCCAGTTCGTGCCCGCTCTCCCTGCCCGAGCCGCCCGCACGACGTCGTCTTCCTCGCGATCGGTCGCCGAGCCACCGCGAGCTTCCTCGCCGTCCACCGCCGCCAAGGTGGAAAATATTTTACCTTTAACCCTTTTATCATGTTCTTCATGCTTCGTTGCCCCTTATGCGCGTCTTGGTCGGACTGATGGTGCACAGGAAGCGCCGGAACGCCATCCTTGTCGCCGGAGCGCCGCCGCCGCCATCAGCGCCGCCATCCACAGCTCGACTCGACCACCCCGAGCCTTCATTAGCGTGTGCACTAGAACCGTGGTGAGCTCCTATATCTGTTGGTGCCTTTAATTTTTTCTATACCGCACCGTAGAAGCCAGTCACCGTGGCTCGCCGCCGGTATGACCTTGCCGCTCCGCCACGCGTGTGGCCATCTGAGTTAGAAGCCAAGGCTAGTTTCATTTTCTGGCCCAACGCCTTCGCATCGAAGTCCTGCATCTGCCTGTGTCCTCGCCGTCGCCGGAAATCACTCCGGTGAGCCTTACCGCCGCACCCGAGCTCCGCCACGCCGCCATGGCCGCCGGCGTGGGTGCCGCCGTCGCTCCGCCGCCACGTAAGCTAGCCCAGGTTGCTCGCCGTGCCGAGATGAGCCTGTAGGACCAAACCTCATCGCCGGAGACCTCGCCGTCGGCGAGAAATCGCCGGTCAACCGTCGTGCCGCCGTCGGTCAACGCGGGGACACTGTGCTAATTTTCCTTTTTTTCCAGAAAATGTTTTAAATGCTATTTTCTTTAGAAAATCATAGTAATTCATACATAGCTCCAAAAATTCTGAAAATTTTTGTGTGTGTTCTTTATGATGTCGTCTACCTAGAAAAAATATGAAATGCCAAATTTGAGTACTTTTTGCATATGTTAAAATTAGCCCCTTTTAATTGAAAAATGGACCTATAATTGGATTTTAATTCTAAAATTTATTTTGCCATCTAATTAGACCAAGAGCTTTCTAAAATAAAATTTTAAGATCAATTAGACAACTTTAATTTTTATGCCTTTATTTTATGCTTTTAATTAATTAATTAACCCCCTTTAGTTAAGTTAATCATTATAGGAATTGTTTGACTTTGGGATTGATTTGACCTTGGGTCATTAACCCTAATGACCTTTGGCACTTTAATTAATTGTTTGCGCTTACCTGGATCATGTCATTAGGGCTTAATTAACGTTATTTCATGTGTTTAATAACTTGCTTAAATAATGTAGTTAACCCTAATAAATTTAGTAAATATGTTTTGGGTGGCTTGCAACTTTATCGTGAAGGAAAGTTGTACTCAAGCCATTAATCTGATCATATATCTATCGAGCATCATGTTTACTATTCGATCATGTTGAAGCATATCCTTGTATCGTATAGTTTTCGATAACGGAGAGTTTAACGTTGTCACCCCAAATCCGAAGGAAGAGCAAGCTCAGGAGTTGTGAGTTGATCCAGAGCTCGAGACCATCTACCCCGACTATCAAGGCAAGCCCCGGATGCATTCAAACCCTATTCTATTTTATAAAAGTTTTATTGTTTCAGTTATGATATGTTGCATTAAGTAATAGGAGTTGAGTGAAAACCCACCAACTGCATTACCTGTCTTATATCCATAATTCCTTATTACCTGTTCAAACAGATGCGTAGTAATGCTTAGCCCTGCTTAATTAATTAAATGTTCAGAGGTAAAAGAATGAAAAAGATGAGTTTGGTTTTATCTGTTGGAATCATGCTTTAGTTAATAAATCGAGTTCGGACGGCTAACTTGCATTGGGAACGGAGTCCCTCTATAGTGTTTTCGTCTGTTGATGCCCTAGGCCCCGTGTCGATGGTGAACTGGTGACATCGAGAAATTAGAAAATCCACATGCATGAAGTGATATACTGATGGTTGGAGCCGGGTATATCATGGAGTGACTTATAGTGGGGCCAGAGACCCCACATATGTCATAGTGTGTTTTACTGTGGGTTTAAGTTCCCACGTATCTCGGTACACTGGGTTGAAGTGCTCACGTGTATCATGTGGTGATATATGGATGCGGTTATTATCCCGGTATATCGGTTCACCTGCTATGCTTAGGAGTTAGAGTCTCCTGCATATCAGTAACCTAGGTCCCAACTAGGTATGAAAATGGATTCGAATCGCCGTGCTTCTCGAAGAAGAAGACTCGATCAGTGTTCATCGTCGTAGTGACAACTTGAATAATAAGTAAGGTTTAAGAAGGAAGTTGGTTGGTAATTGGATTTTGAACAAAACAGCTTTTCTTTCTTTTAAGCTTTTCTGCAAAATTTTCTTATCTCCTGCAATCCTTACCTTGTCCCTCTAGCCTGCATTTCCTGAGTCTTCACCCCTATTTTTCATCGGGTCAGTCTTGTTGAGTACTTTTGTACTCAGGGTTTGTTGAACCTTTGTTGCAGGTCAGCATCATGGGCAAGAATGCTTCGTATCCTGCTGCATGACCGTCGTCGAGAAAAGTGACGACGAATAGGATATCTCGCTCTTAGGCAGGGCATATAATCAAGGTTAATGTAATAAGTTATATTGTATTCCACTGCTATATGGTTTGTAATAATCCAACTTATGGTTTGTAAACTTATGTTATTGTAATCCTTTCGCTATTTTACTCTGATGTACATTATTTGTATAAAACTGTTGTAATACTGCAATGCCTCTTTGTAATGGTTGATCCTGCTCGGAGAATCGTGGATGATTCGGGATTTATCCGATAGACCTTTTAAGTTTTATGGAACATATTCATGGTTATTTGGAGTCTGTTTAGACAATAATCATGCGTGTGGGCTATAGGATTTAGGAGATTCTGCCACACTTCAGTTCCTATGATTAGGAGCAAAAGGACCAGGGCATTGGTCGTATAGCGTCCACACGTGTTCCATTAGTTCCTGTGGTTAGGAGCAAAAGGACCAGAGCATTGGCCGTATAGCGTCCACAAGTGTTCCATCAGGTCGTTCTGAAGCAATGCTGCCGTCTCTTTGTCCTCAATAATATCTTGTGCATCAATAAGTTTCTCAACTCCTGGGATTTCTCTATCCTGGTTAATAGGTGGGTCAGCTACTCCAGGCCATTCTGATGGGTGGACAGTCGGCAGCTGAAGCCCGCGCTCATCTTTCAACTATCATGTTGTGAAGTATGACACAAGCACGCATGATGGAATTAGGCAACTTTGGATTCCATAAACGAGTTGGCCTATGGATGATTTTAAACTTAGCTTGAAAAACACCAAAAGTTCTCTCCACATCCTTTCTACATGCCTCCTGTCGCTCTGAAAAAACCTTTTTCTTGTTGCTAATTGGCAACCGTATGCTTTTCACTAGTGTAGCCCAATCGGGATAGATGCCATCCGCTAGGTAGTATCCAAGGGAATAGATGTTGCCATTGACATGAAACTCAACAGAGGGTGCCTTCCCATTAGCCAAATCATCAAAAACATTAGAACGATGCAACACATTAATGTCATTGTGAGATCCTGGTAAACCAAAGTTGGCATGCCAAATCCTAAGATCCTCTATCGCCACTGCTTCAAGTATTAGAGTTTGCTTGCCTTTGTGCCCTCTGTACATGCCTTGCCAACCAGCTGGGCAGCTAGACCATTCCCAGTGCATGCAATCGATGTTGCCTATCATTCCAGGGAAACCTCTAGCTGAATTGACACTTAATATGTGCTCTATCTCCTCACTTCTAGGCGGACGGAGAAATTCTTTCTCATACACCTCGATCAACGTCATAACAAATTGATTCAGGGTTTCCAGGATAGTACTCTCCCCCATTTTCAAATGATCATCCAACTCATCAGCTGGGCCTCCATATGCTAGCATCTTCAGAGCCACAATGCACTTGTGAAGAGTAGAGAATCCTAATTGCCCAGCAGCATTTCTCCTCTGTTGGAAAAAACTATTCTTGGCTGCGACCTCATCCACTATCCGAAGGAATAATTCCCGTCTCATGCGAAACCTAAAGACAAAAGTTACAATTTTCATCAAATTAATTCAATGGGTCATGAAAATGGAAACATGGCCAAAGACTGTACCTCCTTCTGAAATGCTCCTCGTTGTAAATTGGACGTTCAATGAAGTAGTCCTGTTTCAGCTGCCAGTCTGCTGCAAGTCGGTTACGCTTGTAAGACTTGTGGCCAGGGACTGAACCTCCCCAAGGGCATTTTTGTGGCGTCTGGGTGAGGATGGCCACAATAGCCATGATCTCATCGTCGTTGGAGTATGCTGCAGCTATCCCTAACATTGACATTTTGAAGTAACGCCAAGCCATGGCCAAAACAAATGCAGTCGAGGTCTAAAGCCAAGCCGATTTGGGGACAAATTAGACACGAATCATGAGATTCAAAGGGATTGAAAAGGATTGAAAGAGATTGACAGGTATTTGATCCCCTATTAATCAAAACCCCTCTCAATCCCCTTTGATCCTCTACAATCCACTCTGATTTGGGGGCAAAACGCACAAGCCCTAAAAGGAAATTCGACATCGAGCAAGGAAATTGCTAGAAATCAGATTACCCGTGTTTTGTTGTCCAACGTCGGCCTTGTGCGTACGGGCGGCTGAGCAACCCAGTGGCGACGCCGGCCAAGTAGCTGCCGCCTCGAGTCCCTTTAGGCAGCCGAGGCGGCAAAATAACCCCACCATCGAACGAAGCCGCTGCCTCACGATATCCTCCATCTTTCCCGCTGAAATTTTTAGTGCCGCCCACCAAACAAACCGTCCGCTCGGGGCTCTTTCTTTTAGCTATGCTGTTGAAAGGGCTACGTTTTAGGTGGGGGACCAATATACTGTACACCACGTAAATCCTTGAATGGGTCTGATTTTTAGACGTATGCTGTTGGAGACAGCCTAAAGACTCTGGTTGATGCATAGCTTTTCATTGATGCACGAGACTCTTCCAATGGCGCAGGCGGCACCTTGTCCTTGGTCAGCAGGCAACCTCATCCCACAACTCTTTGTTTATTGTTTTTTCATGCGTCAGTGGACGACAGGAGCCTGGGAGATGACAATGACCGGTGTTGTACTCATGCTCTGTATAGGATGACAGAGGCTAAAGCGACTTGCTTTTCGAAATTTTTTTAATCCTAGAACAACATGTATATTGGACGAAAGGAGTACCAATATTTGACGAGGAGCGTCTCATAGAACTCCCAATCAGGAGAAATAGCTCGAGCGACTATCACATGTATGGACAATGCACGGCTAACAGGGAATGAAGGAACACACAAACACATATGTGTGGAGCAGCAGTCCATGTTGCCGCCACCACCGCCTGGATAGATAGAACAAATACACTCAGACCATGTCTCTGCTTACAATTCCTATCCACTACGATTCTACGAGTTACGCCACGCTGCCGCTGCCACGATGAAAAAAGATTGGAGCAACTAGTCCCTTAAGCTAAGCTCCTTTTATTTAAACGGAGCAACGGCGAGGTCTGTAAACTCATCCTTTAATTTTAAAAATACGGGAGTAAATCATAAATAAAATTAAATGAATAATTACAAAATTATGGTTAGACTCCGTCTGGGATACAGAAATTTTATAGAAATCATCAGTTGAATTGTAGAGAGAAAACAGAAATAGAAAAAAAAATCCTCCGTTCCAAACCGGGCCAACACGCGTAAGAAAGAACACGAGAGCCCATGAGATGTTGGGCCTAAAAACTACGAAGTGAGATCTGAAGAAGCGGTTGGTGTCGGTGCGTGGGCTGCAGATGTCTGTTGAAGAAGAGGGTGACGCGGCGAGCACACGGCCAGATAGACGTTCCCTCATCCCACCAACTCCCAAATCCTCCCTTTCCTCCCTAAAAAGAACAAGAGGAGGGAGAGCGATCGATCGGAGCGAGGGGGTTGTGCGTGCGTCGGATCAACCAGCCGGCAGTGAGGCTGTGTGGGGGAGACGATGGCAGGCGAAGGGAACGGGGACGAAGGGTGGAGGCGGAGCGGCATCGAGGTCAGCGCCCTGCAGTTCGGCTACGACGGCCAGCCGCCGCTCTTCGCGCGCTTCAACCTCCGCGTCGCACCCGGCTCTCGCTGCCTCCTCGTCGGCGCCAACGGATCAGGTATGCGGTATGCCTGGCCCTGTCCCCTGCCTGTTTCCCGCCGTGGTTCATCTGATGGATTAGATTATGGGTAGGAGTGTGAGTGTGTGTGTATTCGTATTGATTGGCCATCGCAACTGGTTTGATCTGTAGTTAGGTGTTTAGCGAAAGGGACATGACAATTCTGTAGGCTTAGGGGGACAAGGGGCGATCATGTCTGCGACCTAGGATGTCCTGTTGTGTTTGAAGTAGTTCCCACTTTGCACTATCTCAGTTTCTAATGCACCCTGCAACAATTAGTGTGTGATTTATTTGGTGGTTTCTTACGATGGGGATTGTCTGCCCAACTCTTCGCACTCAATGGCCCCTTTAATGATGAAAACTGCGTTGTTCTTAGTGTTATTCCTTTGAATTGTGGAATTGAACAGTCCTGTTGTGTAATAATTTAACTGTATATAGCACCAACTAGTGCTGCTGTTTCTGTGTTATCCATTTTGTGCTAGTCCCCCATTATTTTTCCAGCGCTGTGCATTGATAGACATATACTCCACTTTCTTTCTGCCTTTCCTTCTCATGGAGATCAGAAGGCATGGTAGTACTTTAATTTGGAATCTCCACTGCCATTGCTACAGTTTGTCTATTTTCCAAGGTTGTTGTGTAGCAGGAGGGAAGTCGTTATCCGTTTCATATAAAGCTTATGTGATGCACAGATGATCCCTAGTGTTTCATTTAGAGTTTGGTAGTTGAGATATGATTACTCAGTAAATTTTATGTACAGCAGCTTGCGTACTTATGCCAATGGATCAGGTATGCTCCTGATCCATACTTCAAGTCACGGATCATCTGATGGGTAGGAGTGTTTTTGTATTGAACTATTGATTGGTCGTCAAACTTTTGTATGTGGTCAAGCAAAAGAAAAGTGACAATTCTGTAGGTTTAGGGGACAAGGGGTGTCTATATTTGCTACTTTGGATGTTCTGCTATGTGTTCTCGAAAAACTATACAGTAGTTTCTACTGCCTCAATTTGAAACGGCACCCTGCAACAATTAGTGTGTGATTTGATGGTTGCTTTTGATGGGGATTGCCTGCCAACCTCTTACCCAGTGACCCCTTTATTGACAGGAATGGTGTTGTTTTTAATGTTATTCATGAAGTTGTGGAATTACACAATCTGGTGGTGTAACCTTGAAGCAGTATTATGCTTGTGCTACAGTACCTGGATGAAGTGATAAATGCAATTAAGCTAACTGAATGTGGCACCGACTATTGCTGTTTTTATATATCATTATTCATTTTGTGCTACTTACACAATATTTTTTCAGCATTGTGCATTGCATCCAGCCATCCATGCGTACTTCCTTTCTGCCATTGTTTCTAGCGGAGATTGAAGTGTGATAGATCTTTAATTTGGAATTTCCATCATTGCTAGAATTGGTCTATTTCCAAAGTTGGTGTGTAACAGGAGGGAGTTCCTTATCCATTTCAGTTAAGTTTTATGCAATGTACAGATGATCCCTAGTGGTTCATGTAGCACTTTTTGCTGAGATGTGGTTGCCAGCTTTGCCGAGTAAATTTTATGTTCAGCGGCTTATGCACATACTTATGTCAATACTCAGGCAAGACCACACTCTTGAAGATTCTTGCGGGCAAGCATATGGTTGGTGGAAGAGATGTGGTTCGTGTTCTAAATGGTTCCGCTTTTCATGATACACAGCTGGTGTGCAGTGGTGACCTTTCGTATTTGGGGGGTTCTTGGAGCCGTACTATTGGGTCAGCTGTAAGTTCCCTTGCTGTTTACTTGCTTTAGGAATTAGATTCACTGTGCAATAGTTAGATACATTGTTCACTCCAATTCCATCTTTATCAATGTTTGTACTTTGTACAAGTACACTTCCTCACAAATGAGGTTTTGCACATAGATCGTTTATCATTTAAAAGAAAATAAATCCTTAGAATATTCCATTTTCCCTACTATCTATTAAAAATTGGCCATCTGCAATTTCTTTTATTTGCAGAGTCTGGTAATTGTGAGTGTACAGTTACCTGAGTTCTGTACATTGATAGGTCATGATGTTCAAGTGCATTATTTCTTTAGTGAAATTTCTAGGTGTCTCACTTGCAAACAATTTTCTCAGGGCGATGTTCCGCTGCAAGGCGACTTCTCTGCTGAGCACATGATTTTTGGAGGTATTCTATCACACTCGGCTTGTCATCTCAGCATGTCCCATTTTTTTAGATAATGATCTCAGCATGTCCCATACTTGGGGATTCTTATTGACAGAAGATACCAGGAGTCTGATATACTCCTTTATTTGTCCTTTAATTGAAACATTTGTGGTTTAGTTTTTCATAGTTTAATATTGCCTTAAGTTTGAAGATGGGCACTACTGCTGGTAGAAAATCTTTTAGCTTATGATTTCTTCCATTCTCTACCCTGAAATATGAGCAGTTGATGGGGTTGATCCTGTTAGGCGAGAAAAGCTGATTGATCTGCTAGACATAGATCTGCAATGGCGCATGCATAAAGTTTCAGATGGACAGCGCCGCAGGGTGCAAATCTGCATGGGTCTTCTTCATCCATACAAGGTGATGTTTTCTTCCTAGTTCTTTTGTGAATTTTGTTGTTCAGACAGCAATACAGCATTACACTTAAGTTAGTATTGAATGTAAAGTTGATGTGGTAGGATAAGAATAATCCAGAACTTACTATTTACCGTGAACATTGTAGCATTAGTATTTTTCTGTAACCTCTGACAAAGTAGTACTAGTAATTTTTTTTGTATGCCAAATACATGCTCTGGTCATTGGCTCACTGCTGAGTGAGCCTGATTAGATAGCTGTGTTGTCCATGGCAAAGGAAGGAAAAAGATGGCTGTTTTGCCTTAATTATTCTGATAAATTCTCATGAGTACATATTCTTGTGCATGGAAGACAGAATATATAAAATTAGTTGTATTGGCATCCAAGTTATTCTGTATGGGACATCTTTGGTGAGCGTATGAGAACGTCCTCATCCTTATCTGTATTCAGTATGTGAACATGTTTTGCTCTGTGATACTGATAAGGGAGGCATTTCTCATGTTGGGCAGTCCATATTAATTTTCATTTTGTGATTTTTATACTCATTTGTTTGGTCCTCGTGGTTTACTTTGGGTTACTATATACCCATATATGGCCATATTTGTCATGACATTAAAGTATCTTTTTTTGTGTACATGACATTAAAGTATCTGAAACAAATACAGGTGCTTTTGCTTGATGAAATCACCGTTGATCTGGACGTTGTGACCAGAATGGATTTGCTTGATTTCTTTAAGGAAGAGTGTGAGCAGGTACAAGTTTGTGTTTGCTCTAGATTTCTTGTCACGCCTTCTTCATCGCATTGTATAACATAAATGCTCGCCACAGAGGGAAGCTACCATCGTGTACGCGACTCATATATTTGATGGACTCGAGACATGGGCTACCGACTTTGCGTATATCCAAGAAGGCGAGCTGAGAAGATCTGGGAGATACTCCGACATCGAGGAGCTAAAGAGCGCCAAGAACCTGCTGTCAGTAGTTGAATCGTGGCTGAGATCAGAGACCAAACTCCCAAAGAAGGAACCTCCGCGTCCTGAGACACAGGCCAGGCGTTCCTCGCCGTTCGACGCTTCTCCTTTCCGTTCATCACGCCACATGGCCTACTACCGTTGATGATTTCCCAACTCGTACACCATTTCCTCTTTTTCTGCGCCATTTTTTTGTCATATAGTTGCTGTGAAATATATCTATCATCTTTTTATGCCTCACGCCCTTGTACACATCAATAGATATTTCACAATAAAGTTAGGTTAGGTTGGTCTTGTGTTGATGAGCAGTTGTTGCCCAGCACGTACATCGCTGCTCTTTGTTTCTGATAATCTATCTTATGCCAGAATTCAGTCCTTGTCACTCTCAAAGGGCCCTTTAAATATTCAGAAAAGTTTTCCCCGTTTATCACGAGAAAGTAATGTCGACCTGTATCTCCTGATGCAGCCATGTTGTTTCTTTCTTGGAAAAGTACGTATCCAATCCATGTAATACTGTATAGGTCTGTTGGATGCGCATAAACTTTGCAGCTAATCCTGGCATTGTTACTTGGTCAACTTTGGCTACCAGCTGGCAGCTGCTAACCTAACCTACCCTTCGGTAATGATGCTTTTCTTTGGCTGTGCTGCATGTGCTGGCTAGTGCCGCCACCGGCCACCCTATCTATTCTAGCCAAAGGGATGCCGGGCTGCACCTGCACTCACTGCAACAACTTGGACACGTTGCTCTGCTTGGTACCTCACGGCCAGCCCCACCGCCTGGCAGCTTGCCTGCTTTGTTTATCCTTTGCTAACCTTATCTGTAAATGCGTCTCACATGGTGATCAGAAACACGTCAATGTGCAGCTCTTGTCTTTGTCGGTATGGCCGTACTGCCGTCCATGTCCATCTATTAAGCAGTAATTAATACACACACACATCCACTATCATTGACTTCACTGCTAGTGATCACCGGCATGTACAGTGTGATGACCGAAACCAGTGCAGTACTCAGTTCATCTCAGCTTAATCACGCCAGCGCATAACATATGCGATTCACCTCGTAGTTAAATGCATCATTTTTTTTGGTAAATAAGCCGTTAATGGATACCCTTGGTTTTTAAGAGCACCATGTGGACAAGGTAATCGGTTGTTCCAAATGTAACACTACTTCTGTCCCCAAATTTTGATTAAACATAAAAGGTACTATTTTGTATGTTAGATTAATAGTAGAATATGTTTTCAATATAGATATATTTCAATTTAAGGGACACTAGTGAAGTCAATACAAGCAGCATTCTTTTCGTACGGCGAGTATCTGCTCTCCTTTTAAGGGACGTGTTGACTTCGTATCCACTGCAAGTCGTAACGACGACGCTCGTTGCTCGATCAGCATCACTGACGAGATCGCGGTGCGCCCCGGCCCGGCTGTCGGCTGTCGGCTCGGACCAGATCGAGACGACTCTGTCAATCCACGGGCACGTGCAGCTCTTGGATTAGGATTTACCGTGGCCCTCGGTCCAACGTGTCACGAGCTAAAATGCAGTGCTGCTTTCGCTTGTAAATAAACAAAAGAAAAATAAATAACGCATGGCAAGAAAGAGCACGAGGGCCTTGCATGAGGTGTTTTTGCGTGGAAGCTACGTGCCCCGCCGACCATTCTGCCGTACTAAAGGACATCGTCAACGGGAACATACAAATCGATAGCTAGATGTTGCTTAGAAACAATTAAAAAGGAGAGCATCGGAGTGTGGAGAAGTTGTGTGCAAGCTGCGTGAAACTAGTCACTATTGAATTCGCTAGCTACTTGATATCTCTCTTCGCTAGTCAATGGAAGTTTTTCTAGATTTCTGAAGACCCCGTTCTTAACCAAAGGGGGATGTGCAATTTTGGAGTCTTAACCTTTTTTTTCAGGGACGCATTGGATATTGCTCCGTACTGTATCTACATTCTACAGACCACAGCGTTACAAAGACCGTCTCCGCCGGCGCCGCTTATTTGCCGGCCACGCCACGTTACGTCAACGGTCAACTCTCCCGTCCTGTCCCGGAGACTCAGGCAGCCAGGGCCACGTCCGTCCGTCGACCTCATCTGTCGCCCGCGCGGACCGACGGCCAGGATGAGACAGCCGCTCCGGATAAATCCGAGCGAGAGCAGAGAGCGTGTCGTGTCGGCCGCCACCCACCACGAAACGGCGTCTGCGTCTCGCTTTTGCACAGTGCAGTGCCTTTTCCTTGTCTGATGAAAAGAAAACGCCACGTCATCTTTGCTCGTTTCTCTGCTCTCGTGTACCGTAGGTTCACCGGACTGGTGGCCTAGCTGTGGCTTTGAAGGGGTCCAAGCTACACGACCGTGCATGAGATGGCACGTACCATTTTTTTCCCTCTATAGGAAATGTGTTCATGTTGAACGACTACTATAAACAAACAGCTTATTTGTCCCTAGATATGTCATCAGACAAAAGAGTAGGAGTACGTGTGTTATTATGTTCTTATTAGGTCACGTGTACTTGTAGTACAGTAAGCTTATTGCATCGTTCTACGAGGGCCATAGTTTTTCCTCAGGAGAAAGAACAAAGAAAAGTGCGTGATGAATGAAATTCTAAAACGACGAGATGCATTCAAAAGGTGCAGGTCTTGCTCAACCAGGACTGGATGGATTCCACGGAAAAGGTAGAGAGAGAGACGATTGGACACGAGTGGTGGGCGACACGTTTGAAAAAAGCAGCCGGATTAAGCCACGGTATGGGTCGCAATTTTTGGTCGATTATTGTCTTGTGGGAGAATGAAAATATGACATTTTGTCATTATCTCTAGCTAGTCTTTGTTTGGATGGTTTTAAGTTAGCTCAACCACACGAGTCTCGGCTCACAAGAATTGTTTCTATATACTTTTGTGGCAACAAAATCAACCGCCTAACCTTAGGCAAACTCTTATAGAAGAAAGAAAAAGTTAAGTTTATGGTACGTGAGCAAAATAACTAAAAAGTCAGTTTTTTTGCCGAAAACATTATGATCGAGTAAGCTAAGCGTAATTGTGGTAAACTTATGCAACGATAATAAAGCTGTTGACACCGTTTTTTTGACACATGTCAATATAAACCGAAAACTGTGCCGATCGGCAAGGGAGTGGTTGTGCTTTTAAGTTTACTTTGCTTTGAAGTATGGCTAAACAGATGGTTACCGATGAAGGTTAATATGATCTTGCCGATGAGAGCAGAAGGCTGTTGCCGATGGAGAGAGAGGCATGGTTGCCGATGGAAAACAGAGCTGAAGAACGTGGAAAGCAGAGCTGAATCATTATCGATGGGTTTTGCCGATGGAATCTACAGAGATGAGGAGCGTGCCGATAGAGGTTTCATCGTAAGCAATGGATAAGGAAACTGGCAATATTTATGCCAATATTTTAATAGTTTACTTTTGAGTCCAACCTTGGTACGAGTCATTATTTTTTATTCCTTACAGATAAGATTTGTTTAGGTAATACTTTGTCGTGCCTGTTTAGAACTCATAGTACCAGGGTATAAATATGCACCGAGAGGCAATGTAGAAAAGGTCAATCAATCAAATACAACAAATCTATTACTTTTATCTATTTTTCAAGCAATCTACTTTTCGACAACTTCGTCACCAGTACCTTTTCTTTTTCAACGAGTTCTTTCAAGAATCGACGGGCTGCATCAACTTGATCTCCGGCGACCTTGCAGGTTCCGCGTCTACCGAGCACGATTCAGGCTTTGACATCCGGGCGTATCGCTGTCATCTCGTCTGATCTGTTCAACAGTTATCGAATACCTTTTGAGTTTTGATGTCTGGGCGTATCGCTGTCGTCTAATTCAGATTTTATTCAAATTTATCATCCTTGTCGATTAACAGGTCAAATCGACTGGCACGCCTTGATATCGAACTTGGGTATTAGCCTGGTGTGTTTGCAGATCCAACGCCTTTTTGTATCAACAAAAGCATAACATAAATCATAAAATTAATTTGTGAAAAATGGTATTAATAGTTTTTAGTATTTTTTTATTCTCGTCCCGACGGAAATAGGTGAAGGAAAATGTACGATGAAGTGTAAGATAGTTTATCGACACGAGGCTGCCTCGTAGTCCCTCATATCGTCATCGCTAATGTCCCTGCCCCTTACCTATGTGGCGGCCACGTCAATGGTAAGGAGAGTGAGGATCTCTGTTCGTTATTGAAGATTAATATAGTTTTTAGAGTTTATATTGAATATAAAAGCCTGTTTCACCTGCTGACGACTGGCATGATATTCATCGATTCCTCATCGGATCTTATTTATCGTAGAGATCTATGGTGCATGTGCCATTTTAGACATCCAATTTGGTCGTCTTTTACGATGCATTCTATTTTTTAGGGTCAATATGATTTAAGGATGACCAAGTTTGCTAGATTTTGATGTCGTGACCGTCAGACAACTATCCGAGTCTGTAGACCCGCAAGTGTTGGTACCAGTGGGCGCTGGATTGATCCTCCCTTGGTTGTCTCCAACGACGATGTAATTGATATTTTCTTCATCGTGTCAGATGTGCCTCAAAAAGTTTTCGTGGCACTGCATTATGAGATGTTTCTAAGTTTTGGTGGCTATCATAACAAACTGTTGGAGCTTTATGCTTCTTTTTATTTGGTTGTTGTGGGTGTTACTAAATTCTAGCGGGTGATGTATTTTTCATTGTGCCGGATTCATCTCAAAAAGTTTTCGTGGCACTGTATCACACGGTGTTTTCAAGTTTTAGTGGCTATCGTAACAGACTCTTGGAGCATTATGCTTCTTTTGGCTGTTCTATGTGTTACTAAATTCCAACGGATTCAAATAGATAATCATCAACATGACTTGGTGGCGAAGATTATTACAAGGGACTCTAGTCTCGATACATATTTTTTTATTATATCGAGCGACTAGTAGCATGTTTTTATATAAACATGCATGTAATTCCAATATCGTATTAATAGATTGAAAAAGAAAATATTTCCCCTTCCATCCTAGTAGTACAGCGAGAGTTTCGTGATGTACGGAAAAACCCTCCTGCTCAATGAGTGCGAGTATATTATTTTATATACTCCCTCCGTTTTAAATTATAGTTTAATTTAACTTTTTGATACATGTATTTTATTATATATTTAAATATATTATTTATTTAGATACATAATAAAATACATACACCTAAAAAATTAAAACGAATTATAATTTGTATTGAAGAGAGTATTTTAAAAAAGAAAATGCTGTGCCGAAAAAAAAAAGAACAGAGCGACAGAGCAACTAAAGGCGGGCGCAGCTGTCCGAACCGAACCTGCTCCCCGTTAATCCGTTTTCTTTAACCGGCTGCTGTCTGTCCATTTACTGATCAAATCATCGTCCCTTCCTACTCCTCTCCCCGTCTTTTCCCTTCGCGTCTCCTCCCCTTCTTCCTCGTCTTCTTCCTGCCTCCCCTTTCCTCTCCCTTCCCCTCCTCTCCCTCCCCCACCCGCCGCTTCCCGCCCCCGCGCCCTCGCCGGAACGGCCAGGAATTTTTCTCGGAGAAAAGAGTGTTTTTTCCCCCTTCCCGCTTCTCCGGATCCGGTGCCGCAGCTGCTTCGTTCCCCGCCGGTTTTGCTTGCTTGATTTAGATTCCATTTCTGTTCGGTCGTTCGTTCTAGCCTCCTTGTTCGTTCGTTCTTCGATTGGAGCTACCCGCTGCCCGGATTCCTTGGTGCGCTGCCTGGATCTGGCCTCGCTGAGCTCCGGCTGCCTCGAATCCCCGATTCGATTTGCCCACCCGCGCGGTGCCGTTCCTTCTGAGGCGTGCTCGGATCTCGTCGGAGTAGAAGAGGGGAACGAAGCCTCGCGAATCGCCTCGGGCCGAGATGGATCATGTGGTCGGGGGCAAGTTCAAGCTCGGCAAGAAGATCGGGAGTGGATCGTTCGGGGAGCTCTTCCTCGGTGAGTTCCCCCTGGCTGGCTGCCCCCTCTCCGCGCGGATTGATAAGATCCCGACCCCCGTGTTTTCTTAAGAAGAAGAGGAAAGACGCTCACTTTGTTTGCTGTTGTTGCTCGCAGCTGTGAATGTGCAGACTGGAGAGGAGGTCGCCGTCAAGCTGGTATTGGATTCTCTCCCTCCGATTGTTATTTATCTGTTACCATACTATAGAATTTGAGATGCAAAAAATCTAGCGAATTGAAATGAAATGAAATGATGATGGCCCATTTCGGTACTGTTTGTCAACACTGTTAGCTGCATGGGTAGGTGGAACCGATTGTCATTGGTGTTGCTGCTTGCTTTTATTGCACAGGAAAATGTCAAGACAAAGCACCCGCAGCTTCATTACGAGTCGAAGCTGTACATGCTTCTCCAAGGAGGAAGTAAGTTAATGCCATAGAGAGCCTATCCACCCATCCAGTTTTAGTTATGGGACGGTACTCTTAAGTTAGTTAGTTGCTAGCATGATGTGCGAGTTGGGCTGACCTTTTCGCCCCCCTTTTGTTTCGTTACAGCTGGCATTCCACACCTGAAGTGGTTTGGCGTTGAGGGGGAGTATAATGTGATGGTGATTGATCTTCTCGGCCCTAGCCTTGAGGACTTGTTCAACTATTGCAGTAGGAAGTTCTCTCTCAAGACTGTGCTCATGCTTGCTGACCAAATGGTGAACACAGAATCCCATATTTTGCAAACTGTTCCAATTCGTTTCTTAACTTTAATATCAGTTTGTTGTGCATAGGACTGTCCTCTTTGTCTTAGCTCTGTGAATTGCTAGTGTTAACACATTCCTTATCTATCTTTCAGATTAATCGGGTTGAGTACATGCATCAAAAGGGGTTTCTTCACCGTGATATAAAGCCTGATAATTTCCTTATGGGGCTTGGTAGGAAAGCCAATCAGGTCTGATCCTATATATGTGCTTAATTCTTGCTGTCCAGCTCATTATATTTGAATCAAATGGCTTTATATGCATTCTGCCTCTTGCTTTGCCTGTGCTGCCCTTGAGAAACCCCAAAGATCCTGCACTAGTGATTTGGCTGGGTGAGGTTTAGTGCATTATGTGATATATTGGTTACATTCGATGATGATTTTCTTAGCATGTTTGTATTTACAGTCTGCTACCTATAATTTATTTCTTTATCATTGGCTAATGCTGTATGGTTTCCTTAGCTATATAGCTGCTATTATGTTATATTCCAGAAAACATCTCTTCTCTGGAACTGAGGTCTCTTGGGTCTAATTACTTTTGAACTTACTGGCTTTTGTGGCAGGTATATATAATAGACTATGGACTCGCAAAGAAATATAGGGACCTTCAGACTCATAAGCACATCCCATACAGGTTGGTCAACATTACTCATCTGGGTTTCTAAATACATTTAGTAAATGCCACATGTCTAATTTTCTTCAAAAAAAAAAGATGAAGCTATATGCAGTCATGCACAATGTTACTATACAAAGACACTGTTCTTGTAGTTTTATGATGATGGGATGCTCATTTCAATATGCAGAGAGAACAAGAACCTTACTGGAACTGCACGATATGCAAGTGTCAATACCCACCTTGGTGTTGGTGAGTTTCTGGTTTCATCTATTAATTAGTTGAGTTAGATTTTGCATAACCTCGGAGTTTACTTGGGTGCAGAGCAAAGCAGGAGGGATGATTTAGAATCTCTCGGATATGTTCTTATGTACTTCCTTAGGGGCAGGTTAGTTGGTCAACAATCTTTCCTGTGGTAAAGGAACAGTTAGTTCCACACATGTTTCTGTGATATGGACTTAACATTTCGTTGGTGTTTTTGTCTTTGAACAGCCTACCATGGCAGGGGCTGAAAGCAGGAACCAAGAAGCAGAAATATGACAAAATCAGTGAGAAAAAGATGCTTACTCCCGTGGAGGTGGCTCATAAATTAACTCGTGCCAATTCATTTGTATAAGAACTGCAGTAGGCAGACATTCATAAGCTGTTTATTATGGGTTAGGTACTCTGCAAATCATATCCATCGGAGTTTATCTCCTATTTCCACTACTGTCGTTCATTGCGGTTTGAAGACAAGCCTGATTATTCTTACCTGAAGAGACTATTCCGTGATCTCTTTATTCGGGAAGGTATAATTTTAGTGTGCTTGCTTATTCTTTTGGTATTTTCTATGAGGGCATCCTTTCATTTGTATTTCTAATCGTGTTACTAATACAGGATACCAGTTTGATTATGTGTTTGACTGGACCATTTTGAAGTATCCTCAGATAAGCTCCAACCCGCGGATGAGGGTATGCGATCGTCTTTTGTTTCTGTTTGAAGTAAGTTTTGTAGTTTGTTGGACTTATTCCATCTGTTTGTCATTGTTTAGGCAGGTGAAAGAACTAGTGGAGCCGCTGGACCCTCGATGGATAAGATTGAGAGGACCCCAGGTTTGTCCTGCTCTTGAAAAAATGTGTAACAAATCTATGATACAAACCGGACACATGTTTGAACATGATCTTTGTGCAGGAGAAGCGTCCGGTAGAAGGAATCCTAGTGGTTCTGTGAATCAGAGTGACAATTATGCACAACGACCACGTGAGACCGTATCTATGTCATTAAAGGAAATTGTAAGTTAAACTTCCCTTTGCCTCTTGTATGACCTATGAACATTTGGTGCTGTTATGTCTTTGCTCATGCAGTCCTCAGACATCTCATAAGCTTTAATCACACATTACCCATTTCTCCAGATGCATAGCACTGACCGGTCTGGGGAAAGGACTGTGGAGAGACCACGGACATCCTCACGCACAGGCAGTGCATCCCGTAGAGCTGTTGCATCAAGCAGCAGGCAAGCCTCATCTGTGGAACCAAGTGAGCAGTATAACCGGACAAGCAGATTGTTCTCTAGCAACAGTGGCAGTCGTCCATCTAGCAACCAGAGAGTTAACCCATCACCGGGCGAATCAAGGGCTACCTCCCTTTCACGGGCCGCAGTTGCGAGAGGCTCCCGTGACGAGCCACTCCACCGCAGCCTGGAGCTTCTGTCCCTCGGTGGCGGCAAAAGGAAATAGTGGGAAGAAAGCGGGCATCTGAGAGCGGAAGGGAAGAATGCTTGTTTGCGACTCTGTAAATGACAGGATATCATCACCTATTCGTCAACAGTTCCCCTGGGGCATCCCATAATTTCATAGTGCTCCGGTCTGTTGTACCATTGCTTCATAGATAGCAATAATTCGTTGTTAAATGTGTGCGTGTTGCTGTTGTTGTTGTTGCGTTAGGGCCGAGTCCTAGCCTTTGTGATGATTAAATTTAGGGGTGGTCAAGATTCACATATTTATGTTTCTTCACCCTCTGCTGGACTTGGCGACTTTTTCTCCCGAGACAGGTTCTCGTGCATTTCATGTTGAACTCTGAATTTGCTTATTCAACAGAAGTTGATGAACAAGGGGATTCCTGTGTAAATCGTTGCCTCCTTATTTTCATATACTGCTACAGTGTAATGGCGTGTCAGTAGCTGGGACCAAATTGTACGTAGAGTTGTACATAGATTGCATGATCTGTCTGAAGCAGAATAAAAAATCTGCTATTGCAAGATAATGAACTAAAAAACATAGCAACGTTGCAGGCTACTATACTGCTATCGACTCATTGCAAGTCAACCAGGTTGAGCATGCAGAGTAAAATGCATCGGGACTACCTAGACTATTGACGTTTTTTCATATGGGTATTTAAATTTTTTAAACGACTATCGAGTATCTGATCTTTCGCCGGCGCATACCAAAAGTTCGAAGGCAGCGACGTCATGATCAATTTTTGCATAAATCCCCTAGCTCATTCTTTTCCTCGCTCTCCAGTCCATCGTCCTCTTCCTGTGCCTCCTCCCTTCCCGGCGTCATGCCACCACGCCGTGAGCTCCGCCGCCCCGCCGGCCACGCTGCTCCTGCGCGCGCGCCGCGCCGCCTAGAACGCTTGGAGGGCCGGCCGGCCGCGCTGCTCCTCCGCCGGCCGCGAGCTTGCACGAGCCGGCGAGGCCGCGGCAGAGCGCCGCGCGTGTGCACGCCCAGCTCCGCGCGGCGAGCCTCGTCGCGCTCCAGGATGCGCACCATCTTCACCGCCCGTGCGCGCAGCCGCCGCGCTGCTCCTCCTCCGCCATCTCCCCGTCCCGATTCGGCTGTCGTCGGAGAACCCGTCCGTCAAGGCGTGGAGCATGTCCAGCGTTGAGCTCGAACGCGCAATCGATAGGCCTGGCGACGTTGAGCGTGAACGCGCAGTCAATGCAGACGCAGCTGCTCTCGTCGCAGCTCGCGTGGCGGAGCGGCGTCCCTCTCGTCCCCGCCCGACGTAGCTGCGCTCGACTGCGCTCCCTCTGGCGCCCGGTGAAGCCGCGGCGGCGCTCCCGCCTGTGGCCGCGGAGCCGCGCTTGGCGGAATCCGCGCTGGTACTCGTGGCGCGGTGGCGGAGCTGCGCGCGGCGGAGGCGGCGTGCAAGCAAAGCGCGGGCGGGCCGCCGCCGCCGCCACACGGGCGCGAGCAGGCAACGCCGCCGTCACACGGTCGTGCGTGCGAGCGTGGGCAAGCTGCCGTCGCCGCCGCCGCTGCAGGCGTGCGTGCGAGCCAGCTCCGTGGCTCGCGGTCGCGAGGATGATGTGCGATGCTGCACAAGCATGCAAGGCACATAGTGTCATAGGTTCATAGCGGTGAACCGCTAGCTAGACCTGGACCTCCTCCACCCGCATCCAAAAATTCGTCGACCATGCTGCATCATTCTTCGATTCCTTGTATCCATGGCTCCCTGACCTCCTTAGTAACGTCCCTGAGGCAGCTGCTTGCAAGACCAACCAAAGTAATCGCTCAATTTTGCAGATTTTGCGCCGCCTGCCGCCATTGCCGTGGCTCGAGCTCCACACGCAGCCCCGCTCTCTGCCTCACTAAGTCAGTACCATTTCGCCCGTTCTAGGTCCTCCCTGATTCCCTCCATGTTTCTCTTGCAGAGGTTCGACGGAGCTTCGTCGTCGCGCTGAGAACGACGCCTTGTCGCCGGTTTCCACCGCTGCTGGGCGGCCGCCGCGGCCAGCTCTGCTGTGGAGCGCTCCCGCCAGCGCCAGCAGTGGAGCTCCCCGCTGTCGCACCCCGCACACGCGGTACTCGCCCGAGGCCAGCGCCCGGAGCGGCGGGCCCATGTACACCCGCTTGGACCTGCTGTTGCCGCCGCCGGCCGCGCTGCTCCTCCGTTGATCTCGTGCCCGTTCGGCAAAAAGAAGCGGATGGATGGACTGGAGAGCGAGGAAATTATCGTACGGGAGAACGTCAATAGTTTAGCTACGCACGGTGCATTTTAGTCAGCATGCTAGAGAGACAGTAGCCAGCTCGAACTCGAAGGGTAATCCTAGGGATTTTGGCCCAAAAAAACTTTTACTGCATACTTCTCATTCATGGCCCAATAGGCCAACCCTAGCCCAGCAGCTCGGTGTTGCCTGAATGCCTAAGGCCTGAGCTGGCTGAGCCCCACGCCGGCCCCTCCGCGTCCCGACTCTCCGCGCCAGCGTGCGTGACTCGCGCCGCCCCTTTCCCCGTGCCTGAGCAGCCGCAAAGAGCAGAGGAACAGCGAGGCCCGAGCCCATCTCCGCAGCCGGCGACCGGGGAACGGGAGCGGACTCTCTACCTCTTTAAGCTTAGCCCTAGAGAGAGAGAGAGCGAGAGCGAGAGAGGCCAGCCGCAGCCGGAGGCGATGGAGGTGGTGGCGCTGGTGAGCGGCGGCAAGGACAGTTGCTTCGCCATGATGCGATGCATGGACTACGGCCACAAGGCAAGGCTCCACCCGATCACCCCGAACTCCATCCGCCCCTCACCGACGGCTGGCGCCGTGCTGAACTCTGCTGTTGCTTGCAGGTTGTCGCCTTGGCTAATCTTATCCCCCTCGACGGCGCCGTCGATGAGCTCGACAGCTACATGTACCAAACTGTATGCCCCTTCTCTTACCTCCCCTCACTGGCACCTGACGCTCTGTAAACCGGCTGTTAGTAGTTGTAGTCGCTGGTATCTCGATGATGCTTGCTGATGCTCCTGCTTGTTGTGATCGGGGTCGGGGAGGCTTCAGGTTGGGCACCAGATTGTGGTGAGCTACGCGAAATGCATGGGCTTGCCTCTTTTCCGGAGGCGCATTCGCGGATCCACAAGGCAAGCTATTCTCTGCAGACTTTCTGGCCTACTAGGATACGTTCTACAACTGATCCGGTTTCGTTGATTTGAATTCTGTTTTTTGTTTTGGTATAGGGATCAGGGTCTCAAGTATAGTGTCACGGCCGGTGATGAGGTAGAAGATATGTTTGCTCTATTGAGCGAGGTTAAACGGCAAATTCCATCCATCAGTGCGGTGTCATCAGGTGCGATCGCATCCGATTACCAGAGGCTCCGGGTTGAGAGCGTTTGCTCAAGGCTGGGCCTGGTTTCGCTCGCATATCTATGGAAGCAGGATCAGACATTGCTTCTAGAGGAAATGGTACTTTGAAATATCCTGCTTATTGTTTTTACCTGATCACCTAAACTAGCACAAAAAGAATGTCTGCTCACATTTTAAAGCCTTGATATGCTGTTTACTGCTTACACAGATGAGAAGGGGCATCGTGGCAATACTTGTGAAGGTGCATACTGTATTCATATGTATACAAAATTAACATTTTATTGAAGTGCAATGAGCGGCTGATTTCTTGAGCTTTGTAGGTTGCTGCACTGGGTCTGAAACCTTCTTCTCACTTAGGTAAAGAACTGGCTGAACTTAAGTGTCATCTGCTCCAACTGAATGAGTATGTTTCTCACCGCCCTGCACCTACCATATGTGTATCAGTCTATCCCCCACTTAGGAGGATTCATGTTAAAATAGTTGTTTCTTGTCCCTTTGTCAGAAGTCATCCAACTTATGTATTAGTTGAGCTAATGTACTAGCATCTTCTAGCGATCACCGATCAATAACCAAGTAGTCTCAAGATATGAGATAACATGGATTGTGATTTTACGCTTAATCTTCATGTTTGTTTCTCACAAATGATTCTCTAAATAAATACTGGATCAGTTATTTTGTCTATGCTCTATATACATTTTTTAATTTCTCTGTTTGTTTTCTTATGCCCTATTAGGAGTTATGGAATCAATGTGTGTGGTGAAGGTGGAGAATATGAAACACTAACTCTTGACTGCCCTCTATTTCGTGTAAGTCTGAGTCTTTCAGGAGCTAACTGAGAACCTGATGTCACTTGATCTAGAATGCCGTGTAATATACTCTTAACCATTGCATCACATGGCGACTTGTTATTAGTTCTTACTGTCTACATTCTTAACATATTTATCATTTTTTTGTCAACCATCCATGTCAAATTTCTTGTACCTTAACATGTATGTACTTACAGAATGCAAGAATTATTCTCGATGACTCTGAAGTGATACTCCACTCTGCTGACTCCATTGCTTCTGTTGGAATTCTTCATCCACGAGCATTTCATCTTGAGCACAAGCCAGATTCATCTTATAGAATTGAGGATGGTTCTGTCGCCCAAGAGAGTTCTAGTTGTCTATATGAGGTTGATGAAGTTATCACTCTTGCTGATGTGGAAGAAAAACAGTCCCCAAGTCCAGCTGTTGATGCTTGTACCAATGTAGACCTATGTATCTCAAAGGCAGGGAAGAATTTACGTTCAATTGGCTGTTGGATTCAGGATCCATCCAGAGCTTCGGAAGGTGCATACTATCATCCTATGTTATTCAATTGGCATTGTTCTTTGCATCACGTGACAGGAACACCTCATTACATCTATTGTTTCTTTCTTTGAGGAACATTCATTTAATAATCTATTGCATTGATAGGCCTGAAGGCAGACCTTGTAGCAGTTTTGAGCAGAATTGAAAATCAGCTCAAGGAAGAAGGGCTAGATTGGGTGAATGTTTTATATGTTCACCTCTACATTTCAAGCATGACGGAATTTGGATTGGCCAATGAAGTTTATGTCAGCTTTATTACGGAAAAGAAATGCTACCTGGGTGTGCCTTCACGCAGTACAATTGAATTGCCACTGGTTCAGGCTGGGTTGGGCAAAGCATATGTGGAAGTTCTAGTTTCAAATGAGGTGGTAAAGAGAGTTTTACATGTGCAAAGCATCTCATGCTGGGCTCCTAGTTGCATTGGACCTTATAGCCAGGTACAAGATGCTGATAATGTCATGTATTCATGTTGTCAGTTGTAAGTTCTAAAATTTTGCATATGTGCTCTCTAATGTGAAAGATCAGTCTATTTTCTTGGGAAGGTTTCATCACAATATGCTTGGCCTTCAATTACTTTTAGGGCGCAGAAGTTATTTGAGGTCATAATATTTTGGTCTCTTTCTTTTAGGCAACTCTTTATGAAGAGATCCTCTATATGGCTGGTCAGCTGGGGCTTGACCCTCCTACGATGACGCTCTGTCCTGGAGGTCCAAGAGCTGAACTAGAATCAGCACTAAAAAATAGTGAAGCTGTGGCTAATGCCTTTAGCTGCTCTATATATTCCTCGGCCATACACTTTCTGGTGTACTGCTCTGCACAGTTGACATCCAGCGAGAAGGAAGAAGTTGAACAGACACTGAAGAGTTCTTATATTGCTCGTTTGGATTGCTCAAAAGCTGTATCATCTCCAACTGTTCTCTATGTCTTTGCACCAGATCTTCCAAAAGGGTATGTACATCTTCCCTTCTATATACGATCAAGGAAGCAATATTCTTTGGACTGATGTATTTGAAATTTGCAATAAAACGTTTTTCTGAACTTCATCAGAATATTTTTTACATTTTTCAGCGCACGTGTCGAGATAAAACCTATATTGTATGTCCCCTCCAATGATGGTGCAGTTGCTACCATAGAGATGGAGACTGGAGTTCCACTCCCAACACTAAGCAAAGCTTGGACTGATTGGAGTGCACTATACTCTGAGTTGCATGATTCATGTTGTCAGGTCCACACAATTGGTGGGAGAATTTGTTCTGCTGTGGTGTCCATCACAAAGGATATCACATCGAAGATCTGTTCTACAGCTGGACAGCTATATGACAGAGAAGAGAATTTGAAAACTATGGCTACATTCTGTGCTTTCCAGATCACGAAAATTCTGGCGGATAACAAATTTTCCTGGGACAGTATAACGGTACGTTTGTCGCATAGTTTCTTAGTAGCTCTGCATTCATGTATCCTAACCAACATTTCTGGGTTATAATGTGCAGATGTTGAGGTTCTACTATTCGGTTGATCTCTCAGCGGTGGCAGATGCATTGCCTGGAGCATTTTCTGAGGCATTCACTGAGCTTGCTGAAGACAATTGTTCCATGAGAACTGACAAAATTCCTTTCTACAGCATTGTGCCGGTAGCCGGATCTGGCCGCTCTGCATGTACAAACGATATAATGACATGCGAGTTACTAGCTTCCAACGTGTTGAGTGCATAGTCCAAACCCGGTCTACACACGCATCCGAATTGTTTGTTGTCATGCCTGCTGGAATGCACCTTTCCTTTGGAAATTGGAGGTGGGTACATGTTGGAATTCCTACAAGAGGAGCCGGCGCTTGCCAGTTGGACGACGACAGAATTGGCAGTAGTGGCTTTCTGTACTGGTGATCGATAAAAAATTTCGTACGGTGATTATCATAGATACACTCAGATACACCCGTACTGTATTCTGTTTCAGCATCCTATAACATTGGGTCTGATTAGCCCGCCCTGATGCTTGCAATGACATTGGCTCAGTATACAGAGGTCCGGCCGGTCAGTAACGTGCGTATGTGTTCTTTCTCTGTGTTGACATTCTTGCTCAATGTTGGAACGTGTTGCAGTTGGCGGAATTGAAGCCGCGTAGGCGTAGCTGCCTAGTCATGCGCGCACGTCTCTTTGGCGATCGGATTATTGGATCAGAGAAAAAAATAGAAAGGGGGAACAGATATTCCAGGATCTACAAGTGGTTCGCATAAACTGAATAACGATTTTCCTTCTGACCATCTGAAAAAAATGCAGCTAAGCAGAGTAATCACAATATAACATTATAGAAAATCAATGGCTGATAAACACTGTACCATGGCTGATAAGCTAGGTGATTTGCGAACAGGGCTATAGAAGACGCCTGGGAGACCTGTTTGGATCCTATAAATTGAAACCAATATAGAAAATCAATATCTTGAAGAAGTTTATTGCATTATTAAATTACTTTCCAATTCTTGGAACAAATAGGACTTAATGGATTGGAGAAAATTGCATATTGGATGGGCAGTCACGCACAATTCTGTCAACTTGGTAGTAAAACTGGGTGAGCAGCCGTCTGTGGGGGGCGATTCTCTTCTCTGTTTCTCCCGTCTCTCCCCTCCCTTCGGCTTCCCTTCCCTTCGCCTCCTGTCTCTCTCTCTCTCTCTCTCATCTCATCCCCTCCCTTCCCAAATTTAGCCGTTGTAGCTTCCGCCCTCTCTCTCTCTCTCTCTCTACAGGCTCTGGGAACACGAAACGTGAAGAGGCAGAGGAGGGGACGGTTAATCTTTCCCGATTCGGCCCCGTTCTTGGCCGCGAAGCGATCTTTCTCCCACCCCACCTGAGCGCGAGGAGCTTCACTTGATCCTTGAATCTTCTTCCACTGGTTGCGTTTGCATTTAGGGCAGTCAAGATGAGGAGGTTCCTGGCCTGCTGCTACAATGATCCGGAGATGCAGATCGATCCGGACACCGTCTACCCCGTCCGCCCCGAGTGCCGCGACGACGCCCCCAAGACGCGCTTCAAGCCCCGGGTATTTCTTTCCCATCCCTTTTTTTTCCTTTTCGTGTTATACTATTATTATCACCAGCTGCTCTCCGGTTCTCATGTTTAGTGGGCTAGATCTAATTGGTTCACCGTGCGTAATAAGATTTTATTTTAGACTGGTGCTAGTCTTACTGGATGAAGTGGAACTAGAATACAAGATAGCCAGACTGAAATTATGAATCATATAATGGGCGACTGTTCAGTCAGACTGTCAGATTGAAGGCGCTTATGGGAGCAAAATAAGTCTAACTAGTAGGGTAATTCAGAAACCTAAGGCCAATCTAGTAGTTACAAATGAATATGGAATGTCGAAAAATAATACCTTTTAATGAAGTTTTTTGCTTTACCTGTCAAAGCGAATTGCCACTTTGCCAGTAATGCTGATGACTGAGATCAGTTGATGCCATGTACACTGATCGCTAGTACCTAGCTTAAATTGACTAGTTGTTCATGAAGCGCCCTTATGTTTCGTCCCTATTGGCAGCCTGGACTGACCCTCAGTCCAAGGAGATGGAAGCTTCTCCACAATGAGGAAGGTGTTCTGGACATAGCTGGAATGATCAAAAGAGTGCAACGTGGGGTGAGCCATGCTTTCTCTAGACTCTTGACTGTGCACTTGTTTAAGTGATATGTCTCATGCTCAGAAAGTTTATATGCATTTTGTGTTAGTAGCATACTGAAGTATAGAGCTGTTATTCTTGGAGGCTGTTAAAACCATCGATAATTTTTCCATGCAAAATGAAGATTAGTTATCTCTACTGGATGTTTCTTTTTATGTTTTGACTTGCTCAACCTGTTCCATAAGTCAACAGAAGGTTTGATGCTTGATGTGCAAAACCTTATGCTCAATTTCTTGCTCATTAGTTTCTTCTTCTGGTTTTGCTTAACGTCGCAAGTTCACCTACATGGCTGCACCCTCCTTATAAAACAGGCTTCACTTTTTTTTTTAACGCAATGGCAGGAGCTCTGCCTTTCAATTAAGAAGAAATAGAATTGACCCATAAAACAGGCTTACCTAATACCTATATCCTATGACCTTTCCGAGAGGTTATTCCATGTGTTCTAATACAGTCCTTATTTCTTCTTGTTCTTCTTAATGATGATCTTTCAACATGGTGTGTCGTCCCTATTATGGCATTCGCTGTTAATATGTGTTCTCTTTTTATCCCGAGAATCGTTACTATGTCATGTGATTCCTTAGATTCATTCTGCCATGGATTTTTGGATGTGCAAACAGGGAGTCCACCCAACAATCAAAGGAGAAGTTTGGGAGTTTTTGCTGGGCTGCTATGACCCTAAAAGCACTACTGAACAGCGCAACCAACTGCGACAGCAGCGAAGGTTTTTCCAATGTTGCATTTTCTTTATTGGTTTAAACATGCTTGTTCTTCTTCACGTCTAGAATATGCCAGTTTTAATTGCAGGGCATCATTTTTATAGCCAAGGAAAGGAAATTCCTTTTTTTTTATAAGAAAAAACTCTGGGCACTGCATGGCACACTGTTTTGTTCTTCAGGAAGTTCGGCACTGTTTTATGTGGCTCATTTACTATTGAAGTCTATTACACATCATATCCACAGATGAGGAGTATACTGATTTTCTTATTTTGATAGGTTAGAATACGAGCAACTGAAAGCGAAGTGCCGAGAAATGGACACAACAGTCGGTAGTGGAAGGGTAATCACTATGCCTGTAATATCAGAAGATGGTCAACCTATTGAAAATCCTAACTCCGATGGAGCGGCAGCAGGTTCTGAACAGCAAAACAATGGCGCACCACTCCCAAAAGAAGTTATTGATTGGAAGCTTACTCTACACCAGATTGGTAAGCACTGTTGCTCTTTTTTCACCATCTCCTCAGCATCTCCTATATCTATCATGGGCTTCCCAGAGCCTTGCGTCTAGGGGGAGGCAAGAGACGGAGAGCAATACCCCCTAAACCTGCCTATTCAACAATGATATGTAATTTGGCCTGCGCTGAGACAAGGAGGTAGCTAGTCTGCACTTGGGCTGCCCAAACTTCCCTTCCAATAGGCCTGGGCTAATTAGGTCGATGACTGGTGTCTATAATTTTTATTTATCTAATTTTTTCCACTATTTCTGTAGGTCTTGATGTTAACCGTACTGATCGTGTGCTTGTTTATTATGAGAGACAAGAGAACTTGGCAAGGTTGTGGGACATTCTTGCAGTGTATTCATGGATTGATAAAGACATAGGGTATTGCCAGGGTGAGTTGTTGAAACAAATGTTTTCCTGTCAACGTAGTTTAGTTAGACAATGTTTTATCATGTTATAAGTTGCTTATAGTTGTTTGAGCTTGCTTAATCCTCCTATGCAGGAATGAGTGATCTTTGTTCACCAATATCAATCATTCTGGAACATGAAGCAGATGCTTTTTGGTGCTTTGAGCGTCTAATGCGCAGGGTGGTAAGTAGCCTTGCATACTTAATCATGCATTAAACATGAATGTACATAATCTTCCTTGATTGCCTTCTGCTAACATATTAGTAAACTTCTAACAATAAGTGAAGATGGTTGCTGGTTGGTACCGTAATCAGCATGCTTGTCCTTCTGCCATATGTCCCTAATCTGGGTTGTACTTTGCTTAAGCCAAAAAACGGTCAAGAGACATGTATTTAATATAAATAAAAACTGAACAGCAGGGTTGAAACCATGTGAGGGAGCTATTTGATACACTCCAGATATTAACAGAAAAAAGGCTGGTCTTCTTGGCCACGCAATGCATATACAATTCTGGAATATGTCTTCTCTGGACTAAAAAGCCTGAGTTTCTACCTTCGATCTATGCAGCGAGGAAATTTCAAAAGTACTTCTACTTCCATTGGAGTTCGAGCTCAACTGACTACCTTGTCAACCATAATGAAATCTGTTGACCCAAAGCTGCATGAACATTTAGGTACAGTCACTGGAGCTACATGTTTACTCAGCGGCTCAAAGAAAACAGCATCTACATTTTGCAGTAACCTAGCAAGTACTACGCTCTGATAAAATATTATTTATGCAGAAAATCTTGATGGAGGGGAATACTTATTTGCCTTCCGAATGCTGATGGTCCTTTTCCGTAGGGAATTCTCGTTTGTTGATACGATGTACCTTTGGGAGGTAAGTTGTCTGGACAAAAAAATTATATAAATTTCATAAGTAATGCATATTCTTAACAATTCAACCTGAGTACCACCAATATCATATCATTACTTCTGTTATATACTTCTAAATATAGGCCCAGTAATGCTAGAATATGTATTGGTTTATTCATGAAACACTACTGTACAACTTCAAAATGTTGCAGCTCATGTGGTCTATGGAGTACAATCCAAATCTCTTTTCGATGTTGGAGAGTGACACTGGCACATCCAGCGCAAACACAAAGGATGAAAGTGTTCTATTACAGTGTGGAAAATTTGAGCGGAAAAAATTGCAAGCAGCTAAAAAAGATGACCAGATCCCTCTATCTGTCTTTGTTGTTGCTAGTGTTATTGAGGCTAGAAACAAGAAGTTACTGAGCGAGGCAAAAGGCCTAGACGATGTTGTCAAGGTCCTCTCTCTCTCTCTATCTCTCGCTATGATGATGATGATGAAAGAAATTTATGTTGTGTATATGTCACCCTGCAAACAGATTTTAAACGAAATCACTGGTAGTGTGGATGCAAAAAAGGCATGCAGAGAAGCATTGCAGATTCATGAGAAGTACCTTAACACAGTGAGTTCTTCTCTAATTCATAAAATTTTAAACAACATATAGTCATGCCACAGTATTACACAATGAGAAGTTTGAAATAACCACAAGCTGTTCTTTCCTGATTGCAGGTACAAGCATCATAAGGACATGTACAGCTTTCTTGGATTTTTTTTTTTTATCGGAGAAGTCGTACCACAGATTTTTTTTTTCAATTTTTTGTGCATTATATAATTCTTTGACACAACAAAAAAAAACGAAAGGATGAGAATTTCATTCAACAAGAAAAAAAGGAAGAAAAGAATGTTGATCTTGTAAGATGCGAGACAAAGTGTTTATACCATTATAAAGTCATCATGATTCTTTTCTGCTTGTCGTCAGTTTTTTTTTTCTTCTGAAACTCAGCTTGTCGTCAGTTCTCACACTGCAACTTATTAGTTCACCTTGTTTGAACAATATGACTGTATACAGCTGCATGGTGGGTCTTAAAACGACCTACTATTTCATTGTCTTAGCCAAAATTCTCCCAATTCTGTAGCTTCCCATGGTTTGGACAAAGTAAAGTAGAAACTAAAGTGAAATTACAAGTAAATGGAATCTGAGCGAGTCAATCGAGAAAATGGAAAATATGAAGAACCCTCCAGTCCTGCAAATATTGTATTCTTATGTAAATACGAAACTGTGCAATATAAGGGATGGTCTACCCATTTTCTAACTTAAGATCATCATAGTGCATTGAATCTCAAATCTTATGGACTGACCAGACTCAAAATTCATAAGTAATTTAGCAATTTGTTGGCTTTATCAGTCGTAATACAGGAAAAATCATCACGCTCTGAATCACAACTCCTGATTCTTAAGCAGTACCCAACATCCATTCCCGTCATTTGCGTTGCGGACAAGTTGAACAGATCCACGCATGGCCTCTCAAACGGGACTGCCTCGTGATAAACTGCAAACAAGGGAACATTCACCAAAAATAGTGCCCTATAAATAGATTAGACGCAACAACTTTCATCGCTTCCATTTCTCCAACTAAGATGGGAAATCTAGGCCTGCCTTTCGTGGACGTCTGGAGGGGACTGCAATTCTGCTAATTTGTGAAAGATCATGCAGGAATAGGAGGCCAGGCGGAGAATTTCTACAACCACAATGAAGATGACACCAGGACGATGAAATCCCGTCGATCGGATTTTGTAGCTCCTTGAATGTTGCCTTAGGTATGTGAGCATCATTCGATGGGTCTGATAATTGTTCTGATATATCATTTAGTGGGTTCTCATAATGAGCATTCATTGCTGCGTGGTGGATGGATAAAATTTCTTAGCATTGTTCACAATGACTTCATGCATATGGCATCTCATCGATCTGCATGGTTCTGTTATAACAAATTATAAAGACAATATTCAGGCTAACCACTGGCCATTTCTAGGATTTCTTTTCCCTAATATTGTTTGCCAAATTGCATCATGTTTTTAATTACAAACAAATTTCCTAGAATGACACAGGACCTTGATTGGTCGTTCTAATTCAAACAAACAAGACAGAAAACTGTTTGTGCATTCTTATGATTTGCTATATTCCTTTTCTTCTCTCAACATTGTGATCTACCTGTGAAAGGCGTTCAAAGAGGCGGGGGACGCAAATACGTAAGTGGTGGATTCCTCTCGGGGCACCGCGGGCGGGCAGCCGCCTGTGGAACCTGCTAAGATGAAGGGCCTTCTCAAGGGCCTCCGATACATTTCGCAGATTTTCGGTAAGCACAACAAACCTAGACTAGAAATCTTCAGTGTTGTCCATCCAAAATGTAAATTCCAATGCCACGGGTGTCGCAGATGCCAAGGAGCCGGAGATGCAGATCGGGAAGCCGACGGACGTGAAGCACGTCGCGCACATCGGCTGGGACAACGCCTCCGTCGCCACCGCGCCCAGCTGGGTAACAGCTTCCATTCCACCCCCGATCACGCCATTCCCGAGCTCCTCCACGCCCGTCCCATCTCCAACTAACGGGTCCAGTTGGGTGTGTGCTGCAGATGAACGGATTCAAGGCTACGCCGGGGACGGCGAGGGGCGGCGAACCTGAGCCCTCGCAGCCCGGGGGGTCTGGAGGAGGCGGAGAGGAGCAGGCCGGAGGAGGAGCAGGCGAAGACGCGGGCGGCAAGGCGGAGCGGCCGCGGCGGACGAGGGGGAACAAAGGGTCGGGTGGCAACGAGCCGGCGAAGCGGCGTGACCGGGACTGCGCGGCCGAGGGGTCGCGGCGCGACCGCCAGGCCGCGAAGGCGGCGGACGCGGCAGCGGAGGGTGCCGAGGGGGACGCCGCGGCCGCGCCGAAGCAGCGGCGGAGGAAGCCCCGGGCGGCGTCCGGGGGCAGGTCCAAGTCGTCGTCGGGTGGCGCCGCCGCCTCGGACTCGGAGGCGGCGCGGCCGGCGGGGGCGCCGCCGGAGGCCGAGGACTATCGCGACGGCTGCTGAGGCCTCAGGCGAAAGGAGGCGGTTGGCGCGGCGCGGCGCGCGGCATTGCTAGCGTGGCCGCGCGCCGGTGGGGGCATCTTCAAATTTGAATTTGGTTTTGCTTGGCTGTCTGGAGATCGGAGAGATTTGGGCCTTTTTTGTGTTTTCTTTTGTTTTATTTACATTGGTTTTCGACTGGTCATTTCCATGCACTGATCATTTGCTCTTTAGGTTAGTCGTGCAGCGTAGAGTGGCACGGCAAGTGTATGTATAAACAATCTGTACACATAATTCCTTCACGCACAGGGATGCATTTGCAGGTGATGGTTCGTAGCTAGGGCATTGTCCACTTGTGCAGTCCCTTTATGGTAAGCAGGAATTTTATATATGAATCATGTAGAATTTTCATGTAAAAGCACTTCATTTGTTTAAGAAAAAATATCATATTTCAAAGGGCTTAAGAGATGTGAACTTAGGGTAGTTACATTCCTGGTAGAATATAATAATCATCTGAGTTATGTTCTAGATTATTGCATTTTTAAAGCATCTATTCCAAGAATTAATAGGCAACATTATTTTTCAGTTTGAATCTTATCAATCTTAGGATCCGCACAAAAATCAAAGCGAAAGGATCTAATCGGCCTAGAGGGAGGTGAATAGGCGATTATCAAAAACCTAAAACTTAAAACTCAAATGCGGAAGTTAAATACCAACCGGTAGTAGGACCGGAAGTAGCACCGGTACTATCTGTAGTACAAAAACCAGTACTACCGATGCAAACTTCTGGAACTACCGGTAGCCTACGAAACTACGAAATCGAAATGGAAATCAGAGTAAAATGAGCTGTAAATTCAGATCCAATTGTTATCACCCCTTTGTTGATGTTGCTGATAAAGGTGTTGAACTTCTTGAGGCGTTTCACCGCACCAAATTGTAGATCGAGTCCTCCAACCTATGAACTTTATGGGTAGAGATGAAGAACATGAAGAACACAAGAACAAGGGTAGTCGATGCTACCACCACAGCAAGACACACGATTTAATCCGAGGTTTAGCACTCCCCACAAAGGAGTTCCTACGTCCTCGTTGTTGAGGTCACCACAAAGGTTTCCTCCCTCAAGCAACCATGAAAGTAAACTTGATATATTCACTAAGAATCAAAGGTAATACAAACACTTCGGGGCGCCCTTACAAATGAGGCAACATGGGCATCCATGAAGAACGCCTAGTCGGCTAGGGTTCCAAGAACCCAAGAGTAACAAACACAAATCAAGCCGGCAAGACGAGGAATCCAAGTGCTTAAGTCGAAGTTCAAAGTTCCCACTCTCTAATCTCACGTCCCTAGCTCGAATCCTTGAGGGGATGAAGTTTGGGAGCAAAGGGGGAGAGAGAGCAGGCGAGCTGGTGCTTGGGAGCTTTCTTTCTCAGATAAAAAATGAGTGAAATGGCGAGAGCTACAGAAAAGAGAGAGAGGTGAGGGGTATATATATGGTATGTCCAGAACAACTACCGGTAGTACTGATGGAGCCACCGGTACTACCGGTACCTCACCAAATATGACCGTTGTCGTGTGTCAGAACGTGCAGAGGGAGTCATACCGGTATTACCGGTAGTACAAAACTGGGTAGCCATAGACGTGTTCGACTTGGGCTAAAAATAAATAAATATATATATAGCCGATACTACCGGTACCACCAGCGGTACTACCGATAGTACACAACTACGCCAACTCGCAGACTTCGACTTTGGAAAAATATGTCCGATACTTTCGGAGTATAATTTTAATAAAATGCGGTGCTACCGGAGAGCACCGGTACTACCTGTTGGGGAACCCCGGTACTACCGGTAGTATAAAGTTTCTTCAACTTTGCACATCTCGACTTTCTGAGAAAATAGCACGGATACTTCCGGTTTAAAACTCCAATATTTCTGGTACTTCCGGTAGGTCAGGTTGGCTGAAGCAAAGGACTTTTCTAAGAGATGTGAGTGCAACGGTGACTCTCTAAACGCTTTAAATATAGACTTGAGCACTTTTAGACCTCGAATTACCAACCTAATTTGAATCCCTCTTGATAGTACGGCGTTTCCTATAATTCAAGTAAAGATAAAAATTGAGGGCACTCTTGAGTAGAAACGTCGTCCATCCATATAAAATTTAGGATGCTTGTATCACCAAATATTATTATTTAAATCTTTCAATGGACTAACACCTGTATATTCACTTAGATAAAATTGTTAGTCCCTAATTTGATTGTTATTTATTATCCAAAACCCACTTCGAAGGCGAATACACTTACAAACTCTCCCTTTTTGGTAATTAATGACAACCAACTTAAGCTTATAATAAATTAAAAGAATTAAAGCTTTTGAATCCCAAATTTTATGAAGAGCTCCCCTAAATGTATGCATAGGATTTTGAATTTTAAATCTTGAGTAAAATCAAGATAACATACATTTAGAGCAAGCTCCCCTTAATTTTCCAATCCGTGGGGTGCCTAAGAGGTGTGAGTGACAAGTATGCTCTGTGATGCTTATGACAAGATATATCACATAAAGATAAGTAAAAGAATATGAATGGTTATGCAAGAAGGAATATGACTTAAAATTGACATAACCATTCTAAAATAATAATCATCATAAAATTATCAAATATAGGCCATCACAACATGATATATCAAATAAGCATAAGTGTTTAGCCTATAAGCATCCATCACACACATAGTTCAAGGTTCACCACATAGTTCACTACGAGATAGAGTTATACATAACCGAATTAATAACTACCCTATTACAACATGGTAAGCCTAACACTCCCCTTTGGCAACAAGTGCCAAAAAGGGTAGGCAACGAGAAAGAGCAACGGGTAGATAACCACTAGAAAGCTGCAAAGTCCTCATCATCATCAGGGTGAATGTATCTGTTCTTGCCATGAGGATGTGCAGAAGAAGATGGCATGTATGACGGAGGAACACTAGTACAGGTGCAGGTAATTTGATCAGCCTCATCAAAGATGGACTCAAAACCATGTCCTGTGTATCCTGCAGAGGGGCCCGAAAGATAATAGCCCGGCCGAGGGAAAAACTGCTGGTGCTGAAAAGATGGCTCAAAGTCCTGCTGCTGCTGAGGAGGCTGTTGAAAGGGCGGCTTCTGCTCATCATCATCATCATCATCAGCCGCAAAGAAGTCCGGAGGAGGGCGAAGAGGAGCTGAGGAAGTAAGGCCAGCTTGCTGCTCAAGACGATGAATGGAGCTGTGAGTCTCAGCCTGACAGTAGCACATGTAAGCCATGAACTTCCTTAAAGCACTGGCAATGGAACCACGACCACAACCACGACCACTGCCATGACCACGACCATGACCATTGTTAGGACCACCAACATGACCTGCAAAAACACCAGCTGAAGGGTCCATAGGAGGAGCATCCTCCCTCTCAACCCCCGCAGTCCCGGCACCATCGGTGGGTGCACTAGCAGAAGTAGAAGCAGCTGCCTTGTTTGACTTTTTCTTCGTGTGAGGACACAAGTTTCGAATGCCCCAGCTAGAGTGATGTGTATCAGGAGGGAAGGAGCGGCCCATCACCTGCTCAATCACATACATGAGGTATGGAGCATAAGGGAGCATCCTGTGAGGATCATTAGTAGCTTCTCCAATCTTAACCCACATAAACTGAGAAATGCTGAACCACCGGCCGAGTCCAAAGCAAACCAGGATGGTAGGAGCATAGCTTTGAATATGAGTAGAGTCACCACTCTTAGGGTCAAGGGTGTTTCTCAGAATATTGTTCAAGACATAAAAGAGTGGCTTCAGCTCGGTATTGGTGCCATCAGCATACTTGTCATTTAGGTATATCTTGGCTTGAATGTAATCATCCTTGCCAACAGGCTCAACATAAAGTGTCCAAAGACTATCTGCATCCCGATCCATATGATCAAAGCCTAGGAGATGGAAGAACTACACATAGGAACACCTATAGTGGTGCTTGTTGGACATCCAATGCAAGACCTTGTGTTCTTCATCAATCCACAAGGTTGACCAAAACTGGTAAAGAATCTCGGTGTTCCAATCCTTTTGAAAGGTCACAAGATGCAAGAGGTTCCATGCTTCAAGCTTGGTCTTCAACTCAGCCATGTCAGGATGGGCTTTTGAGGTGATGGATTCAAGATTCAATGCCTTATGCTGAAAAAGTTCGCCATTGACCCCAATGTTGAGGCAGACAGAGATATAATAGTCATGATGAAATAAAGACCAAAACCTGTATTCCACGCCTCAAAATCTGACCCACATGTAAGGATTTTCCAACCTTTGCTTCTTCAAAGCAGCCACTTTGGTTTAGTAATCAAAAAATAGCTGAGGCCTTTCAGGACGGCGAGGCTTAAGACGAGAGCCATGATAAGGAACAAGGGTTCGAGTGGCAATCATATTACCAATGTGCGGAGGGGAAACATTGCAATTTGCAGTCAAAGCAAGCCCCTGCACATCCCTCACATTATCCGGTTGAGCACCATTCACCATGTCATGGTGGTGAGGAGGAGAGCCACACGACCAAGGAGGACAATAGGTACCTCAATCTCCTCACGAGGGCTGCCACAGGAGGACTCCCCATGGCTCGAGCTACGCCATCGAGCACGCTGACTAGCTGCACGGTCATTCTCTCCATCACCCAAACTTTGAGGACGAGGACGAGCATTGCGAGAGGGGTTGTGCCGACGCTCCGACATGCTGCAAAGGCCAAAACAGGGGTAGGGATGTCTTAGACACATGTGTAAACACCGTAACGAAGGAGGAGGGTCGAACCACAACGGACAGAGCCGGCAGAGCACAACCGGTAGTACTGGTCGCATGGACCGGTAGTACCAGTAGTACCGGTAGTACTTCCGCGCGAGGCACCCCCCGGGGAATCGACACAACCAACCATGAAAATTGCATAAAAGGCATTTACAAAGCATGTATACACCATAGGCAACTAGCACAAGCAAGGAGACGGCCTAGAATGAAGTACATTGGGAGATCGGGCATGAATCCCTAGTACCTCGGTGCTCAAAGTGAAGAGGCCGAATCCGCGCTTGCCAAGACCTTCCGGGGCTCAAGAACACTGCCAAGACGATCTCCAAGGCTTGGAGAAGCTCCCCCTCAAAGGAAATAAGGAATGGCCAGAGGAGGAGGGAGATCGGGCAGCGGACGGGCGGGCGGCGGCTCCGTCAGGCGAGCGGGTCGGGCGGGTGGGGAAGAAAAGAAGTGAAGGGGTAAGTTAGGAAAAATAAATTTTAACCCGGTGGCCCCTTTATACCATTGTCAAACTATCAGACCGGTAGTACCAGTTGGGTCCGGTAGTACCGGTGGGTAAGGCTGGCCAAAAGTCGAGCGCGTAGAGTTAGGCCGGATTTTGAATTAGCGGTACTACCGGTAGCAACGGCGGTACTACCGCTAGGTCAAAAAAACGGCTGGAAGCAATTTTAAACAGATGGTGAACCATATGGAGAACTAGAACCCTCTCAATCATGACCAGATTTCATCAAATCAGTGCAAAGCTATGATCAAGCTTGAGATATTTAAAATAGATTTTGAAAGTTGCACACAAGAGATTTGTAAACATTTTATCCAATGCTAGGCCAATCAAGGTATGCAAGATCTCATTCCACGTTATGAGAATCCATGATATTTAGCTCCCGCCTCAAAGCATAAAATCTTGACTCATCTAGAGGTTTTGTGAAGATATCGGCTAATTGTTTGTTGGTTCTCACATGTTGAACAACGATATCTCCTTTGGCTTGGTGGTCTCTAAGAAAATGATGACGGATGTCTATGTGCTTTGTGCGGGAATGGTTGACGGGATTATCGGCTAGCTTAATTGCACCCTCATTGTCACACAAGAATGGAATCTTGGACAGGTTGTAACCAAAGTCTCTCAAGGTTTGCTTCATCCAAAGTAGTTGGGCACAACAAGAGCTGGCCGCCACATACTCGGCTTCTGTGGTGGATAGGGCAATAGAGTTTTGCTTCTTAGAACTCCAAGACACCAAAGACCTACCAAAAAATTGGCAAGTCCCGGATGTACTCTTTCTTTCTACCTTGCAACCGGCATAATCTGAATCGGAATAGCCAATTAGAGTGAAAGATGAGCCCTTGGGATACCATAAGCCAAGATTAGGTGTAAGCACCAAATATCAAAAAATTCTCCTAACGGCCATGAGATGATATTCTTTCGGATTAGATTGAAATCTTGCACACATGCACACACTAAGAATAATATCGAGCCTAGATGCACAAAGGTAAAGCAATGATCCAATCATGGAGTGATATACCTTTTGATCCACGGCTTTACCATCCGTGTCAAGGTCAAGATATCCCGTAGTTAGCATTGGTGTGTTGATGGGCTTGGCCTTGTCCATACCAAACTTCTTCAACATGTCATGAGTGTACTTGGTTTGGAAAATGAATATTCCTTCCTTGAGTTGCTTGATTTGAAAACCGAGGAAGAAGGTCAACTCTCCCATCATGGACATCTCGAACCTCTTGGTCATAATCCTACTAAATTGCTCACAAAGCTCTTTGTTAGTACTACCAAATATTATGTCATCGACATATATTTGGCAAATAAAAATACCATAATTAACTTTGCAAGTAAATAAAGTAGGGTCGACCTTTCCTATCTCAAACCCTTGTTTGAGAAGGAATTCCTTGAGACAATCATACCAAGCTCTAGGGGCTTGTTTGAGCCCATAGAGCGCCTTATGAAGCTTGTAGACGTGGTCGAGAGAATGTGGATCTTCAAAACCCGATGGTTGTTCAACATACACCACTTCAGAGAGGGGGCCGTTGAGGAATGCACTTTTCACGTCCATTTGAAACAACTTAAAATCATGGTGAGTAGCAAAGGCAAGTAGTATACGAATAGATTCAAGCCTAGCTACCGGTGCATATGTTTCCCCAAAATCCAAACCTTCAATTTGGGTGTAACCTTGTGCAACCAACCGTGTTTTGTTCCTTGTGACCGTGCCATACTCGTCTTCTTTGTTACGGAAGACCCACTTGGTACCTATCACATTTAGCTTGGGCCTTTCCACCAAGGACCAGACTTCATTCCGGGTGAAGTTTTCCAACTCTTCTTGCATAGCCATCACCCAATCCTCATCCTTTAAGGCATCCTGCACCTTAAGAGGTAACATAGAGGAAACAAAAGAGTAATGCTCACAAAAAGATGCTAAACGAAAATGATTCATCACTCCACTGCGTATGTCTCCTATCACATTTTCAACGGGATGGTTCCGTTCAATGGATTGACGAGCTCTTGGGTGAGGTTCTGTTGTTCTTCTTTGAATTAGGCCATCATCTTCACTATCATAGTCAATGCTGGTTGGAGAAAATCCATCAAGAGCTCCCCCTTGATCATCATCTTGGTTGTTTTTTTCAACTTATGGTGGATTTTGATTTGCTTGTTCTCTTGAATCATGACCATCTCTTGATGTGGAAGCATCACCATGGGCATCGATTGACCCATGATGCATGTATGGTTCATGATGGACTTGCACTTGTGCATCATAATCATCATCTTGTTCAATGGGTTTTACTTCACCGGTTGCAAGCTTCTTTATCACTTTGTGAGAAGGCTCCTCTTTACCTACAATGTCCATATTAACTTGCTCCTTTTGAGAGCTGTCAGATTCATCAAAAGTCACATCTACCATTATTTTAGTAAGACCGGTGGTCTTATTAAAAATATGATATCCATGTTCGTTAGTACCATAACCAAGAAGAAAACCTTCATCAACCTTTGGTTCGAACTTAGAGCTTTTGGATTTCTTTCTAAGTATGAAACACTTGCATCCAAAAACTCTAAAGTAATCAACCTTAGGCTTTTTACCTGTGAGTAGTTCGTAGGCGGTTTTGTTCATAATCTTGTGAAGGTATAGGCGGTTGATTGCATGACATGCCGTGTTGACCGCCTCCGCCCAATAATCCTTCTCCGAAATCTTGTACTCATCCAACATTGCTCTTGCGGTTTCTATGTTTTCGGTTCTTCCTCTCCACAACCCCATTTTGTTGGGGAGTGTAGGGAACCGAAAACTCATGCTTGATCCCTTCTTCATCAAGAGACTTCTCAATGTTGGTGTTCTTGAACTTCGTCCCGTTATCACTTCTCACTCTCTTTATCTTCACATCAAACTCATTTTGAGCTCTTCTTGCAAACTTCTTGAAGATTTCTTGGGTTTCACTCTTATCTTTCAAAAAGAACACCCAAGTGAAGCGAGAATAATCATCAACAATTAAAAAAATATATTTGTTACCTCCAATGCTTATGTAAGCATTGGGTCCGAATAAATCCATATGTAGTAAGTCAAGTGGTCTTGAAGTTGACACAAAGTTCTTTGCAAGATGTTTGGCTCCAACTTGTTTCCCCACTTGACATGCACTGCAAATCCTGTCTTTCTTAAAAGAAACATTTGTTAATCCAAGAATGTGTTATCCTGTTTGAAGGTTGGCCAAGTTCCTCATCCCAACATGAGCTAGCCGGCGATGCCATAACCAACCCATGCTAGATTTTGCCACTAAACAAGTCTTAGACCCCACTCTACTAGCTGTGAAATCAACTAGATAGAGCTTGCCCTTTAGTTGACCCATAAAGACAATAGAGGAATCCACCCTTCTAGAGACTTCCACACTCTTATCCGTAAAGAGACAATTGTAACCCATCTCACAAAGTTGTGAAACGAATAACAAATTATAACCTAACGAATCCACAAGTAATACATTTGAAATAGAATTATCATTTGATATAGCAATTTTACCCAAACCAAGAATCTCTCCTTTGCTATTGTCACCAAATGTGATTCCTTCACCCATGCTTTTACTTGGTTGGAAGGAGTCAAACATTTTCTTCGCTCTAGTCATATGATTGGTGCATCCACACACAACATAGTCCACCGGAGGAGTATGCCTATAAAATAGAATTAAGCCTTTGTTTTAGGTACCCAATTTGACTTGGGTCCTAGGGGGTTAGACACATAAGATTTGGGCACCCAAACACTCCTCAAGATTTGCCTATTCTTGAGAGCGCCCACATACTTTATAATAATTTTACCATCCTTATCCCAACAACATAAATAATCACAAAAGTTATTCCTTGAGATAGGCACTTGTTGCTTGGGAGCCTTCACTTCTTCTTGATGTTCTTGTTGTCAGAGGAAGTGATAGGAGAAACCTCAATATTGTTTACCTTGTTGATATGATCAACAAAAGGCACGCTCTTATTGAACTTCACACAAGGTACACCATTTACTATGTTTCTCTCGCTGGCCTTACCATCATATCTATTATAGCCGAGGCCATCCTTTATGTGTGGATGCCTAGGCGCCTTGTAGATTTTGGTTGGTTGCTTATCCTTGCTCTTGTAACCAATGTCCACAATGGCTTTCAACCTAAAAATCTCCTTGTTCTTCTTCTCTAGCTCCACAAGGTTAGTAGCACAAGCATTTATATCAACATTATTGCATCTTTCATATCCTTCACTAGTTGAAGTATTTGAGTCCTTAAAAGAAGTAGAAGTGCTCTTCTAAAGAGTGTCATAGTTTATCTCAAGCTCATGATATTTATTTGTCAAGCTTGTGAGGCTTTCTTGAGCTAAACTATAGTCATTCTTTAGACTAGCTAAAGAGTCATTAAGTGAGGCATGTTCCTTAGTCAATCGCTCATGTGAGTCCTTGGCCAAAGACAATTCTACACTTAACTTCTCAACCTTCTCTTTTTCTTTGGTGAGACATGCCTCTAGCCCTTGGTTCTTCTCCCTTTCCACTAGGAGCATTTCACTTTGTGACTCTAAGCATGTCTCCTACTCATCTATGGTGTACTTCAATTTTAAGATTATAGAGGCAGCTTCTTTTTCATATTTCTTAATGATTTTGATAGCATAGTTTTCATCAAACTCATCATCATCATCATCATTAAAGTGAGTGGGAGTGTAGGATGATACCTTCTCCTCTTTTGCCATAAGACAAGTAGGAGTGATGTCGTCGTCGTCGGAGAGGTTGGCGAAGAGCTTTGTTAAGGAAGAAGTGTTGGTGAAGAACGATGTCGATGGAGATGATGTATCATGTATAGCAATTGCAGCTACACTCTTCTTTTCATTGTTATTGTCTTCATCGCTATCATCATCGGATTGCCATTCTTCACCTATATGTGCTTCACCTTTCTTCTTGCTCTTGTAATTTTTATCACTTTTCTTGTTGTACCTTAAAATCTTGCCTTTGTTGGGATAATCCACAGCAAAATGACTGGTGAGGCCACACTCATAGCAAAATCTCTTCTTATATTGCTTGTTTCCACCACTACTTCTCATCTTTTGCTTCTTCTTGATCAAGAACTTTGCATAATTTTTCACCATGAGAACTTGTTGTTCATCAAGTTCTTCATCACTATCATTTTGCTTGTGACCACAACATCCTTTGTTGCAATGACTTGATTCACTAGCATGGGATGCTGCAAGGGCAATGTTTCTCTTTTGACTAAGTCTTTCTTTGGTCTCATCATCTAGAACCTCATGATGCATGATTTTTGCAATCATCTCTTGTGTTGTCATGGTGGGGTAGTTTTCTCTTTCCATTATTAAGGAAGCTAGAATGCTATTCTTGTCTCTATATATTCTACATAGCTTTCTTGCCGCAGCTTGTTCATCCCATCTATCACATCCAAGAGCTCTTATTCTATTGAACAAAGTCATGAATCTATCATACATTGCCTTTGTTGTTTCTCCTTCCATCACTTGGAAATTCTCAATCTTGTTTTGGAGAAGCTCAATGTTTCCTATTCTCACACTCTTGTCACCTTCAAATGATATTCTCAAGGTTTTCTAAATTTGCTTTGCATTCACCATACCATTTACCTTGTTGTTATCTTTCGGAGTGAGACATTGCAAGATCAAGGTTGCCGCCGTGGCATTGAGATAAAAATCCATCTCATCTTCGGGTGTCCAATCTTTAGGATCTTGGGAAATATTCACACCAATCTCAACCGCTTGCCAACATCTTGCGGCTATGAGATGCAACTTCATCCTATGAGCCCAATCGGTGTATCTTACTCCATCAAACGGAGGTGGCTTTTCGGGATTGATCATGGGCATATGAGGATTGTTCTTGCTTGTGCTTTCATAGTTATAGCTTGCTCTTGTATAGCTCTTTGGTGTCTTGTTTCTATTTTCACCTTCATTCTCTCTCTCACTAGTTCCTTCTTGATTCTTCTTGTCAAGAATTCCCTTCATCTTATCTAGTTGCTCTTGCATTTTATTTATTTGCTCTTCTTGCTGCTGTTGCATCATGATGGTGAGCTGTGCTACCACTTGTGCGGCTAATTCCTTCATTCGTGCATCATCCATCTTGGCCATTGTTACACCTCACGCGGTGAAGCGTTGAACCGAAGGACCACGGCTCTGATACCACTTGAAAGGATCTAATCGTCCTAGGGGGTGAATAGGCGATTATCAAAAACCTGAAACTTAAAACTCAAATACAGAAGTTAAATACCAATCGGTAGTAAGACCGAAAGTAGCACAGGTACTACCTATAGTACAAAAACCAGTACTACCGATACAAACTTCTTGTACTACCGGTAGCCTACGAAACTACGAAATCGAAATGGAAATCAGAGTAAAATGAGCTGTAAATTCAGATCCAATTGTTACCACCCCTTTGTTGATGTTGCTGATAAAGGTGTTGAACTTCTTGAGGCGTTTCACCGCACCAAATCGTAGATCGAGTCTTTCAACCTATAAACTTTGGGGGTAGAGATGAAGAACACAAAGAACACAAGAACAAGGGTAGTCGATGCTACCACCATAGCAAGACACACGATTTAATCCAAGGTTCGGCAATCCCCACAAAGGAGTTCCTACGTCCTCGTTGTTGAGGTCACCACAAAGGTTTCCTCCCTCAAGCAACCACGAAGGTAAACTTGAGACATTCACTAAGAATCAAAGGTAATACAAACACTTCGGGGCGCCCTCATAAATGAGGCAACACAGGCAGCCACGAAGAACGCATAGCCGGCTAGGGTTCCAAGAATTCAAGAGTAACAAACATAAATCAAGCCGGCAAGACGAGGAATCCAAGTGCTGAAGTCGTAGATTGAAGTTCCCACTCTCTAATCTCACGTCTCTAGCTCGAATCCTTGAGGGGATGAAGTTTGGGAGCAAAGGGGGAGAGAGAGCAGGCGAGCTGGTGCTTGGGAGCTTTCTTTCTCAGGTGAAGAATGAGTGAAATGGCGAGAGCTACAGAAAAGAGAGAGAGGTGAGGGGTATATATATGGTCTATCCAGAACAACTACCGGTAGTACTGATGGAGCCACCGGTACTACCGGTACCTCACCAAATATGACCGTTGTCGTGTGTCAAAACATGCAGAGGGAGTCATACCGGTACTACCGGTAGTAAGACCGGTACTACCGGTAGTACAAAACTGGGTAGCCATAGACGTGTTCGACTTGGGCTAAAAATAAATAAATAAATATATATATAGCCGGTACTACCGGTACCACCAGCGGTACTACCGGTAGTACACAACTACGCCAACTCGCAGACTTTGACTTTGGGAAAATATGTCCGATACTTCCGGAGTATAATTTTAATAAAATACGGTGCTACCAGAGAGCACCGGTACTACCGGTTGGGGAACTGGTACTACCGGTAGTACAAGTTTCTTCAACTTTGCATATCTCGACTTTCTGAGAAAATAGCACGGATACTTCCGGTTTAAAACTCTAATATTTTCGGTACTTCCGGTAGGTCAGGTTGACTGAAGCAAAGGACTTTTCTAAGAGATATGAGTGCAACGGTGACTCTCCAAACGCTCTAAATATAGACTTGAGCACTTTTAGACCTCGAATTACCAACCTAATTTGAATCCCTCTTGATAGTACGGCGTTTCCTATAACTCAAGTAAAGATAAAAATTGAGGGCACTCTTGAGTAGAAACGTCGTCCATCCATATAAAATTTAGAGTGCTTGTATCACCAAATATTGTCATTCAAATCTTTCAATGGACTAATACCTGCATATTCACTTAGATAAAATTATTAGTCCCTAATTTAATTGTTATTAGTTATCCAAAACCTACTTCGAAGACGAATGCAATTACACAAAGAGCATCTGAGTTTGTAAAGATAAGTACCCCTCTGTCTAAAAATGATATATGTATTTGGATTGAGCAAAAGTCACTTTGCAGTTTTGACCAACAAATACTGAAAAATATATGCAAATTTAGGACATAACACTTATGTGTATAGATGTGTATTATTTAGGACATAAATTTAGGTCATAAAATATATTCAAATTCAAAGTGGCTATAAACAGATCATATATTTTTTTAAAAAAAATCATCTTGTAAGAGAACTTACTTGTCAAAATATTTTTATTGCTTGGCTCTAAATAAAAATTATTCTGTTTTCTTGCATCCCGATTTATATATTGTTTTAAAAATTTTAGAAACTCATAATTTTTTTTGCGAACAGAAACTCATAAATATTTGTAATGGTTGAAAAACTCAAAAATATTTGCGTATGACAATTGACCGCGCAAATAACCGGAAATCTTCACATCTTGGAATGATCGGCTAAACTCCAGGCTTTTGGAGGCCGGATGACGGGCCGAAAAGATGGGCCATCACACTCTCCACGTGCCGGCGCAACCATGGGGCTCTTGGGCCTATGGGCTGTCGGTTCCGCTCGCGGCCGGGCTCCGAACCAGCGCCGGACGGAGCTCCGCGCCCCTCTCCTTGGCCGCCGCCGGCCACCCGATTCGACGTCCAATTCGGGCAGCCGGTGGGGCTGGAGGTGTGGCAGCCGACGCTTGACCCCCTTTACAGATCGACGCATCTGGCATCAGCAGTTGAGTACGTTGTCGGCCTTGGCAAGGTATCCACTATATATCTCTCCGGCAACCCGGACATCCGGTCGCTCCGTTCTCGTCGCGCTTGGATGACAATAAATTCGCCCGCTCATGACAGCCTAGCTTGTCCTCCTGATTCCACCAAACAAACATGTCTTTGATTACGTGTTAACCTATATCTTGTTAGTTTCCAGCAGCTGCCAACCTGCAACTGCAATGGTGGATATCCGAATTCTGACCACTGCAAGTGCAAGCAGTGAAACTCTGAGACCCAAAGCCAGCGGGAATCTTTTTTCGCTGCTACTAATCATGTGCTTGCGCTTATATGGAAAGAGCGTGCCGGCAAAGTCCAGTCGTTTGTACGCTTATGTGCTTCAGGAGGGTACTCCTGGGAATGGGCCATATTCTTCTGGTCAACAGAAACTTGCCATAAGTTTTCGATCGTCATCTGGGAGCTTCTTGCATTGATCCGGCCAAGACAGAACGAAGCAAGCAAGCATTAGATATGCGGCCGCCCCATTCCTTGTTCCTGTATATGGAAGAGAGAATCTTGTGCCCGATCTTAGGTTTCTTGGCCAATTGCTTGCAATCTCAAGCACACTGGGATATATAACATTTGCACCTCTGAAATAAGTGGGGTGCCCAACAAGTGCCGTCCACTGAATTGAGCCTGAAAAGTTTCAGCAACTTTCAGAAAACAGTGGGGGCAGCGTCGTTTCAGACACATTCCTTCCGTCCCGTGGTGGCGTGGTCTCTTTCTCCACATCTCACCTGCACTGCACTGCCCCTGCAACAGTTTGTTGCGCTATAGCTTAGCAAATATTACATCGATCGTATCCGGAGAAACGGACAGCTCCATTTGTTCCTGCTCGACCGTCTCTGGAGTTGGCAGGCACTGTGCCACTGTAGGCGCAGCGTAGCGCCCCACCGGCCTCACCCATGGTCAGGAAGTGGACAATCGTGCTGGCCGGTGCTTCCTGCTGATCTGGTAGTGAAGTGAGCACCAAACTGCATGCTTCCAGAGGATGGAAATGGAGATGGAGATGGAGTGTGTGCAGGACCTGCAGGCAGCATTAGTAATGGCTTGTTCGTTTGCCCCCATCGTTTCGTTTCTACTCTCTACTAGGTAGATTCTAGCTACCAGTGGGTTGGTTACTGGAGCGGTTAGGACTTAGGTGAGTAGAGAATGCTGGAGTCGTCCGTCGTCACGGGAGATTTTTACCTGTCCGCTGTAGGTCGTCGCTAGCATATACTGCATATGCAATGATGAGTTGTTGTTCGTAGAGGTTGGACCTTATTACAAGAATAATAATCTGTAGAATCCCAATCTGTGTAGTTATAAACTGCAGACGAGTTGTTGTCAGAACAGTGATTCCGATCTGACTGCAGGCGCAAGTAGCTGTCCCTGGACCACGGACGGCGTCGTCTCTTCTCGCCTCCCGGTCCGGTCGATCTCCCACCCACATCCTCCCCGGCCCTGCTAGCTGTTGATCGATGCGATGCGATGCGATCGCGAGCTGAGTTGCTGTCAAAATTATTGCAACAAGGTAGCTGAACCACCGTTGTCGTTCCTGTGATGACCCCGACCCCGATCGATCGGAACCGCAGTCCTCCCTGTCCGGTGTCGTCGTCCCTGCCAATGCATACCATATCATCCCGGCCGGGCCGGCCACGATCTCCCTCCCAGACCGAGCCCTCAGCTGCGGTGCCGGGTGCCCTGGTCGGCCTGCCACTGGACATTCCCGCGCGAGAGAGCAGGGACACCGCGCGCCGGCCCTGCACGCTTGCATGAGCTGGTGCACTGCATGCTTCTGGCCTCATGGGATAGACAGCATTCCGTGAGCGAGCGAGCGAGGGGAGGGATAGACAGGCAGCGTTGGCAGCATCTGGACAGCATTGTGGACGGCGACGTTGACGTTGCCCCGCAACACAACTCCGGCCCGTGAACCCCGGAGTCCTGCGCCGGCAATCAATTCAATCCAGATGCTCCTGCTGCTGCTTGCCTATGAGCTGTGATGGGTCATGGGTGGTGCGGGTTATAATAATGCAGCCCTGTCTCTAGGTCGACGAGGCATATGGCCCCAAGTGGACGCACGGTGGCCATCCCATGGCGACTACTCCGTAGTGATCACCGTGCGCGCGCGGGCGTGTCCCTGTCGCCGGCCGCTTGGTGGAACGACGATGTGCGGCGCGGCGGGGGCGGGGCGGGACTGGAGCCCGAACCGGAACCGGACACGACAGCGCCTCGGTTGGGGCCGGCTCGGCCGGAAGCGTGTGTGCGTTCGACGGGACGGGAGAGAGCCCGCGCGCGTCGGCATCGGCCAATTTACTGAGCAGTGGCAGCTGCCGTCGTTGTCCTCCTCACTCGATACTGGATACTCCGTCACAGTGTGGCACCAGTCTAGGAGTTCCTTAAAAGCAAAACCGCATTGAATACACGCAGGGGGAGCAAGGACAGGGACGTGCTCCCTCTCTGCCTGGGACTGTGATCGGTCCAGTCCAATGAGGCAATGGAGGCCGGCCGGATCGAGCCCCTAGATCTCCGCCGCTGCTTTGGCAGTACGTCCCATCCGTGTATCTGGCCGGCCGGCCGGCCGTGCAGCGATCAGATCATGTCCTCCGTCTCCGTGTGCCGTTGCTCGTTGCGTCCGTCGGTCCCAGTAGCAGTAGCAGTATGTGCCAGTGCTTCGATCGGTGTACGTATCTTGCTCCCAGAAGCAACACAATGCAAGTCTGCAAGTGCAACAGCTTGCAGCGTCGTTGGTCGTCGCTACCACACCAACAGTAACGGCATGCGATGCACGCATTGCTGCCGCGAGTCGCTACCTCTTCTACCTGCCTGCCACTGCCTGTAGACATGTATATCTATCTATCTATATCTATGGCGCGATGTCGGGGCCGGCTCCAACTTTCCTTGCTGGGCCAGGCACCGCAGCGCATGCAGCTCCGAAGCTGACGCGTGTTAGGCTAGGCTAGCTCCATGGACGGACGGACACGGCCTCGCGCGCGTACGCCGTGGCGCCCGCCGACACAAGGCCTGGTTCCCGGGCAGGCCCCGTAGTTCGTCAACAGTAGGATACGGTGGCAGCCACTGTTGCCGACGAAGACGGATCGGAGACTCGGAGTCGGAGCTAGGCACAGGCTGATCCTCTTGTCGCGTCGCGGCGCGGACCCGGTGGCGCCGCGATAGCCGGCGTACGTGGCATGCGTAGGACGTCCGGGGTTCGGCCAGGGGTGAACGAGCGAGGACGTACACGTAGACGTACAGGGGACTAGAGGAGGTCGCGTCGCGTCGCGTCGCGTCGCGTCAGTGTCCAGCCCCGCCAAGCCACCGGAGCTTACTTGCAGGCAACCGTTTTCCCACCCGCCCAAGTCACCTCCCTCCCGCAGCCCGCGGCCACGCGCACGCCCTGCAGGTGCGCGCCCGCGGCGAGCGGGGGTCGCTGTCGCCGAGGGAATATATGCTGACGACGCCGCGCCGGGACCGGGGGCCCCGGTCGACGGGTCCATCAATCATTGGCGGCGCTGCCGCTGCCGCTGCGGCTGCCACGGCGACCGCCCGCCTCCGATCCCACGTCACTGACGAATGCGGAATGCCCCCGCCGGCCGCCGGATCGGAGCCTCTGGAGCTCTGGATGATCGCCAGCGCCATGCACGCCGCCCGGCCTTCCGCATGCGTGCAGGCCCAGGCTAGATAGCTGCATGCCACGGTGTATACTAATACTAATAATAGTATAGTATAGTGTGTAGCTAATCTGCTCCGATTCTTGTTCAGTACACCATGCATGGCGGAGTTTGCTTGCTTTTGTTTTTTCATGATTCATATCATATATTATGATTCGCCATCCAGCAACGTACTAGCCAAACTTAACTTGTGACAACCCAGGCCCCGAAGTATATATATACATCAAATTGAAAAGAGGGCATCTCATCTGTTGCTTATCGCCCAGGCTGACCTGCTGAAAATGACCACACGCCTACAGCAGTACAGGGAGCTAAAACTAGTGCTGCTGCAACCATATGCAAGAAATGCACGTCGTCTGTCAATCAGAAACGCATCCCTCATGTGCTCATCTATCCACCAGCTTGCCGCCAGTCGCACCCAAAATCTATGTGTATTTATGCAGTTCAGCAAGGTATCATGGCCATGTTTAGATTCCTCAAAAAGTTACAATTTTTTCGCTCTCTCTCCGTCACATCAATATTTAGCTGCTTGCATGGAGCATTAAATGTAGGTAAACAATAATTAATTACACAGTTTAGTTGAAAATCACGAGATGAATCTTTTGAAACTAGTTGGTCCACGATCGGACAATATTTATCAAATAAGACGAAAGTGGTACTATTCATCGGGTTTATTTTTTTCCACGATCTAAACAAGGCCTATATATGTTTGTCACACTTACAGTGTCCGAGCTGACGGTGCAAGTGTGGCAAACATATATGATACACTTGTACAGATGAGAAATGACAAGGCTACGAACAGTTAGAAGAAAGCAAACGCACCAGTTAAAGGCCTGATCGACAACTTACAGCCATGCATGCATGCACTTCGATCAATTTTGCTGGCAACATACCAACAGCACTATCTGCCTCATGCCACCTGCTGAATGTATATTGGTAACATGAATGATTTTTTTTTTTTTTTTATGATCAGTCAATGCTCTGTTGGAATGCTAGTTAATTCAGATTATCTCACATACTATATATACCGGTGAAATGAGTAGGATACAGACGAGGACTTTTTGGGGGCGTGCTCTTTTGGTTCCAGTCGCTTTCTTAGGATTGAAAAAGGCACTGAGTAGGGTCTGAGTAGTAGTAGGAATACATAGGTGGAGGGAAATGGAGTGTGGAGCCGTCACCGCATGATTGTCGATCGTGTCCCCAGCTCGTCGATCAGCTGATGCATTCTTCTTTTGCATGAAAGAGATAAGAGGCAGTTCCATTTAAGAAGAGCCTGATTAATTATGTATATATATGTATTTATTACACTCAGCTCGATCATCCTCTAATGCTCTGATTCAAGAGCAATTAATTATTCGCCTGTGTCACTGATCTTGAAAGTAATCAGATTCACAACCATGGGCATGCATGCATATGCTGGGTTGATATGATCATTGCCTGGATACTTGCATGGCACTAGCAGCTGGTTTGGTCTCCGGCACCCGTACCGGCAAGAATTCTACCAAGTTTTGGACAGATCGATGAGGCAATTCAAGCCTGCCTGGATGCATGGCTGAATGCTTGCTAGCCTGATCCATGCTGTGACCTTGCAGGAACAAGCAACCGGCATATTCTTCTGGCGGCCTGACACCTTGGATCATGGGCAGCGAGCAGCATATAGTATATTGTAGTACATACATGCATGAATGTTTAGAATCTGATCGCAGGCACGTACTACCTGCAATGCAAGTTATATATTCACACTGTTCATAGAAAATGTTGCTGTGCCTCATCAGACCAGCTAGCAGATATATTTCTCTCCTATGGAACACACAAATATGCAACTGCGGCAGCATGGCCATGGAGACGTACTACTGTATCGTGCATCCATCAGATGCTTCTCCTTTATCAGCCACACACCTTAATTTGTTTATTGGATCGGACGAGAGGATTTTGTTTCTGCATGGTGACCCCTGCTGCTATAGCTAGGAGTGGACTGCTTGTTTGTTTATGCCATGCGTGCATGCTGCACGTTACATTTATTTAGTTTCATTCCCATTTGCATCATCGGAATCCTGAATGCTCTTATTTGCAACATAAATTAATTTATTGTGCGCTGCCTTTTTCTCTCCTGCCTTCTTGGACAAAGAGAGATCTCGTTAACAACGGATGGATCGCATCGGAGACGACGTCGATCGGGGCATATAGCACAGTACAGGGTGTTGCTGTTGGCCGGCCAGTTGACGATCTTTTCAGAGCTATCGTCGAATCATCGCAGATCGATCGATTGATGGAATGCCTGATGCATGGACCAGCAGCAGACAGCTGACGTTAATGAGCTAGCTAGCTTTGCAATTGCTTCCGATCCTCTCCATCCCAATTCCCAGCAGATCTCCGGCAGAGGTATCGCTGTCTGAAGTGATTGGGATTGGACACCTTATTAGCTTCCAGAGCGAGCTGCCGCTACCCGCTACTACTACTGCAGCAGCAGCAACAACAACAACGCAATCAGGATTCAGCTATGGCAAACTAGCGCCGCACGAACTTTTTCTATGCTTAATGTATTTGTCATCCGGCCCATTAATCAATGCTTCTTGGATAGCTTATGTGTGTTAATAATCGGTTTATATATTCCCCGGCATGATTAATTCCGACGTTTGTTCCTCTGATCCAATGATCAGCTCTTTTAAATTCCCCTTTTCCTGCCTTATTATACCGGTGTTGCATGACGTAATCAGTACCTGGTCTATCCGAGTTAGTTGGTTAGTTATCCCAATTCCTGCCGCCACGGAAGAATTAGCTGCAGCCTAGCTCACCGTACACAACACTAATTCCTGCTTGACCCAGAAACAAGAGTTTAACTACCACATACGTATGTATATACTATTACTTACAACTAACCAAGAGCATCATCATTAGCTAATAACCGTAACTTGAACATACAGGATATGCATGTTTATTACGCGGATGATTAATATCCTAATGCAGTATCGATCATGCTTCTTTCTTGATGAAAGCAAGGAACCTCGCTCCTGGGGCCGGCCTTTGACTGATTTAAAACTGAAGACGGGTGTTTTTCCACATTCCGCTCATTCATGGTCCCCTACCCAGCGAATAACCTTTATTGTTACCAGCCATAAAAGCCGAGACAAAAGGTCCCTTTGAATTCTTCTATTTTATTTGAAAGTCGCTAAAACAAAGCAGTTAGCTAGCACTCACTCTTACTCAGTAGGCTTGAAAGTAGCTCAAACACAACAAGTTACCTCGAAAAGACTATCAGTGGGAACTTTGCTTTCTGGTTGGGAAGTGTCTCTGTCCTTTT
>CM041635.1:57246910-57369203 GCA_023333625.1 Bothriochloa decipiens | reverse complement strand
ACCAGCCAGAGGCCACACAAACTCATCCGGCTACAGCAGCAAGCAACCATAGATGTGTGCAGTGCAGCCAATTCCTTCTTACTCCTCATCTGTCCTCTATCTCTCACACTCTCCTCTTCATTCTCTTCAGATCGACGTGCTGCAGCCTGCACATATAGGTTCATTTGTCTCATCCATATAGTTTGTCGGTCGTTCTTCCAGCTCCATACACATAGATTACATACTCTGCAGATATAGACAAGTTCGAAGATATATATAGATATATAGGTAGACAGGAAATAAGGTAGTAGTAGGCATGGGGCTGAGGGACATCGAGTTGACGCTGCCGCCGGGGTTCCGGTTCTACCCCAGCGACGAGGAGCTGGTGTGCCACTACCTGCACGGCAAGGTGGCCAACGAGCGGCTCGCCAGCGCCGGCGCCGCCATGGTGGAGGTGGATCTGCACACCCGCGAGCCGTGGGAGCTCCCTGGTACGACGTACTTAATTGGTTCCTTATTGGCAGTTAATTGAATTGTTTGCTCAATTTAGTTGTAGCCCTCTCTCCCTCTCCCTCTCTAGCAAGCAAGCTCCTGCTGCTAGCTGCCTTCTGCTGGGTTGGCTAAGTAACTCAATTCCGTGTCATGGAATGAGTAATCAAGCACGCAACCTCGGTTTATTGGTTCGGCCATCATGTTAATTCTTGTTTGTTTTGTTCTTGTTGTTTATTAACTATTGGAAGAAGATGCTGCTTATGCATGATATGATCTTATCAGTTCTTCACGCATATTTATGATCGTCTCTGAGACGACGTAGCAGCTAGCTTACGTTAATCTCATCCCAACAGTGTTTCTTACTTCTAATACAAGTCAGCTTGATCCTAGCTTGTTTCGACATCGATAATCCAGAGGGGGGGCTAATAGCCTACTACTACTATTGGATTCAGTCGTCATTGGATCCACGTACGTGTGCAATTCGAGTGTAAATTAACACGAATGCTAAAATTATCATGTGAGTGCTTCTTAGCTTTGAGGAAAGAGAAGCAAGGAAGAAACGGCTGCATGCTGCTTCTAATCCCTAACAGCTAGCATTTCCCCTTTCCTGAAATACGCGCTTAGGTGTGGTCTCAAAAAAAAAAAAAGCATTTCCCCTTTCCAATATAATTCCCCCCCTCTAATTCGGTTTGCATCTCATCAAAACTACAAAAATTCCAGCCATGTAAGTCAAATGATCAATTCACAACTGAAAATTGCTCTGTATATTTGAAGCTGATTTTATTGACTGATGAATCCATGCAATTGTATTGCAGACGTTGCGAAGCTGAGCACGAACGAGTGGTACTTCTTCAGCTTCCGCGACCGCAAGTACGCGACGGGGCTGCGCACCAACCGCGCCACCAAGTCCGGCTACTGGAAGGCCACCGGCAAGGACCGCGTCATCCACAACCCCAGGTCCGCCGGCGTCGGACACCACCGCGCCATCGTCGGCATGCGCAAGACCCTCGTCTTCTACCGCGGCCGCGCCCCCAACGGCATCAAGACCAGCTGGGTGATGCACGAATTCCGGATGGAGAATCCCCACACCCCGCCCAAGGAGGACTGGGTTCTGTGCAGGGTTTTCTACAAGAAGAAGGCCGACACGATGGATTACGGCATGGCCGACACCGAGCACGACGTCGGTATGCATATGCCTCGCAGCGGCGGCGGCGGCGCTGACCCGAGCAGCTACTCGCCTCCTCCGTTCCCCACGCTCGGCGGCAGCCACTTCCACCACCACCTGCCGTCTCTGTCTTCAGACCACCACCACGGCGTGGCCACCGGTGGCTCCCTCAACGACTTCCCGGCCGGCTTGGCGCTGCTGCAGCAGCACAACGGCATGTTCGACCCCCACGTCGTCCAGCCTCACCTTCACGACGGCGTCGTCCTTGCTGGGCCGGCTGCTGCGGCGGGGTCAAGAGACGGCGGCGATCAGTGTGGCAGCGGCGTGCTCATGGACCTCGGACTAGACGAGCACTACACCTACAACAGCTACAACAGCCTGCTGCAGATGTGATACATCATGTGTGTGTATGGATCAGTAGCTGCTCCCTTGCGTTACGTTGCTAATGACCATGCAGCTTCGATCTCGTCATCTGATTTTATTATTCGTTCGTGAACTCTCTGTGCAGATCGATTGTGTTTGTGCATGTGTGTGCTGCACTCGTACGTGTAGTTAATCTACATATCAGTAGTGCTGTCAATTAGTAGTGTTTGATTGAAATTGTTGGATTGATAATTAGGATAATGTGGTTGAGGTGCTGTGACTAATGTACATATTTGTTTGTGGATTAGTTTCTGTTGCTGGGGAGCTGAAAGTTTGGAACCTTTTTGTTGTTGTTTTTACATGTCAGTATATATATGTAACCATAATAATACTATAATATCAGTAAGAATTAACATTGTGTATATATACTTTTCTCCATTAGTTATCCATCAAAAAAAACTTTCTCCACTAGTAACTATATAAGTCCCTCTCCATATTCTTGCCAATCAAACAGCGCATGTTTAGCTTTGTCAATTCAAATATAAAATGTTAGGTAAGTAATAAACTTATTGCGAATACAGATATATATACGAAGCAAGGGCATGAGAGTGAATGTTATTATATATCTTCCCGTGCAGACGACGTCCTAAAAATAATTAAACGGCCTATATTAGTTTTCAGAGGGGGCATGCAGTATATATATAGTTACCATATACATGTGATCAGCTACACACACCTTTTGCATCTGTCGACTGTCCTCTAGCTAGTAACGGTTTGAGACGAGACAGTGACAACGACGATGTCTGAAAAAAAAGTAACTGTCTTGTAGATACCAGCTGCTCCTAGCACTTTTTTTTTCCTGTTTTAGCACGCACGCGTCCACGCGTGAGTAAAAAAATTTGATGTCAACATGCGTAAAAATCTAGCTGACAGGGCAATGCAAAGCAGGATGGTACGTACGTTAATAAACACAGTGATACGTGTATTCTATCTGCCAAAAAGCAGATTAAGGGCAGTAACTTGTTTTTGCCGCAGTTGTTACAGTAGCCACTGTTCCATGAGTAACTAATAATTATCTCGGCCTTAAGAATATACTCCCTCCGTCCCAAAATAGATGTTATTTTCGCTTTCCGAGAAGTCAGTATTTTAAAAATACCAGCAATTATATATTAAAATATATAAATATTTATGCTAAATAATTAATATCATCGGAAAGATCTTTAAGTCTAGTTTTTTAATAAATTAATTTAGAGATATAAATGTTGTACGTATTTTCTATAAATCTAGTCAAAGTTGAGAAAATTTGACCGACACGCTTCTCAAAACGTCATCCTTTCTGGGACGGAGGGAGTATGTGTTATATGCTGTCCTGATTCCTGATCACAGAACATTCCTTCCACACACACACAATTAATTGCATGCAAAGATGAAACATTCCTTCCACACACACATAATTAATTGCATGCAAAGATGAGTGCAGATACTTTTATATGACTAGGGGCTCGTTTAGATGGTGAAAAAATTACCGAAAAAGTATTGTAATATTTCGTTTGTATTTGACAAATATTGTCTCATCATGGCCTAACTAGGCTTAAAAGATTCGTCTCGTGATTTACAACTAATATGTGTAATTAGTTATTTATTTTATCAATATTTAATGCTGCATACATATGACACAATATTTAATGTGACGGAGAAAGAGTGAAATTTTTAACCTTTTTGAGCGATCTAAACAAGACATAGGACAAATAATCCATACATCATCCGATCCTATAGCTAGCACTATTATATTTTTCTTGCTGCAATTAATGCTAGCAGGGCTCCACAATCCACATGCGTATAGTTCCATGCATTCGGAGAAAGACCTGTTGTTTGTAGCGGACGAGCTTCGGCTCGGTTGGTTAGCGGCCTCGTCGTAGGCGCTGCCCGCTCAGGAGGTCGTGCGTTCGACTCCCGGGTGCCGCACCTGTCCCGGTCTTGTTGCTGGCCTGGGTAATATATTTCTGTGGTACATGCACGCGTGCGCGTTCGGTGGTACTGCGCGCTTCTCACGTAATGGAGGCGACGACGGCTCCCAATCTCTTCTTAGCGTGTGTTCGGACGCGCACACGTGTGTGTGCGTGTGCTGTGAGTGTGGTGTGTGTGGGTTGTGTGCATCCAAATTATACCCTATCCCAAAAAAAGGCCTGTTGTTTGTACATACAGCTGAACGTCAGTCAACGCCCGAATCTAATTTGGGCTAAGCAGCAGCAGCGAGTGGAATTGAACCAATGGTCTTCGTTCTTGCACTGCCTCCTCCATTTTTTAAGGACCGGATAGGAGACCAGAGGGGGTGAATGAGAGCCTCAAAATTTCTTTCGAAACTTTCGGGTCCTTGACTCAACAAACACCCCAAGAAACAAACACAAAACCCGATGACGACTATAACCCTATTGAAAGGGTGGATGTTTCTTAGGAACACAACTAGTCACCACAAGAACCAAGAAAAAAACTTGAGGAACGATCAAAGAACGAACGAGCACGAACCAGAAGAAATCAGCTTCACTACGCAAGGGAGGATTGTCCGTAGGTCCTGGCCCGAACTGTTCGAGGTGTATGGAAAGGTTGAGGACTGTCCGTAGTGCTAGCAACTGCGGACTGTCCGAGGTTCCGGCTGCGGACTGTCCGCGGGCAAAGTGCCAAAAAATAAACCGATCGGGAAAGGTTCTGGACACCACGAAGTTCTGAGCCTCGGACTGTCCGGCTCCTTAGGTGCAGACTGTCCGTAGGTATGGATAGTGCCCTGAGTTTGAACGGCAGACTGTTTGCGATGACAGGCCGGACTGTCCGGAGGCAAACAACGAAAACTCAAACTTTAGGAACAGGTTCTGGACAGATAATCCATTGACCGGTGGACTGTCCGTGACTTATAGCCGGACTGCCCGCGGGTATAAAATTCTGAATAAAAACGGAAGTCGAGAGCTCGGTTCTGAACTGGACAGAGTCTGGACTGTCCGTGGTAGGGACTCTTGACTGTCCGCGAATACGGACAAAAGTCAGTTCAGGCTGAAAGCCACTGGCTCGACCCTGACGCCCGGACTGTCCACTCCTACAAGGCCGGACTGTCCGCGCCTCCCAGAAAATCGCCCAAAAATCGCCTCCCATCAAGAATCAACCCGATCTCTCTCGAATCAAAACCAACTCAAGAAAATTTAGAGGGATTATTCCTCATGCAGTGGAGAGGCTATCCTCAAAGGATCATTGCCCAATTCGAAGAAAGTAGGGAGAAATCGAAAGAGGGGTGAAGAACGACCTAAAAATCATTATGAACACAAAACCACCCCGATATATGAGCTTGTGAGGAATCAAACGGTTTTCTTTGGTGGAAACACTCTACTCATGTCATAGCTCGATCCAAGGCAAGAAAAACGACTTCAAACAGTGCCAAATCGAAGAATTTCAACCACGAAAATAGAGAGGGGAAAGGAACTCGGGATGAACAACTCAAGAACAACAAGAACACAAATTCTTTATGAGATTCACACAAAGTTAAACGCCCAGAGGGCACGAGCACAGTAGGAGGTGCTCTTCCCACAAACAAATCACTATAAAGTTTTGCAGTGGACCTCATACACTCTGAAAGACTAGATGCTAGGAAATCCTAACACTGGAATGGGAGAGGTAAGACTGAGGGGAGGCAGTCCCTCTTATTTATAGTCTTATTATTCCACTTCTACCCCTAGATATTCTAAGAGAGAACCACCTAGCCAGGGGCATTATGGTCCAACTCGAGTTTTCCTGATCCGACGGCCACCGCGAAACCTGTCGTTGATGGTTTTGAGGATAAACCACCAAACCGCCCGCGAGTATCATACCGCATACGCATCCCCCGCTGATGGTTTTGCGGCCAAACCACCAAACCGTCGCCGATGGTTTTTAGGGCAAACCACCAAACCGTCCACGAGTAGCGTAGCCCGTACGTGTCCCTCGCTGTGTACACTTGCGCTTGTCGATGTCCCAAGTGTCAGCCATCATGGCTGGTCACCCGGTCGTCTGGTCCGTCAGTCCAAGCCTAGCGTCCGCCCTTCACCGCAACTGGTCCGTCAGCACGGCATGTCCTACTTGACCTTCTCTCGACCGCTGCCACCGCATTCAGACTCCACACCTGTACATCACGAGCCAAGAGACACCGTTTTAACACATAACCCTATGCTAGGGGATCAGTAAAACCACCAAACCAATCACACACCAAAGTATTGGTATGTTGACAATCGCTCATCACAACCACAAAGGTGCTCCACAATGGTTATGTAAAAACCATATGTTCGCAATCTCCCCCTTGATGAGTGTATTGTCAACACCAACACAAAGCCAGAGAAAATCCACTCAAGTGACCAAAAACCAAAGAAAAACTCGAAACGGGTCACTCACAATGAGCAAAGCAAAATCAACAATTTGGTTTCCAAAGATATGGGCAACGGCTCGACGCAACCAAGGAAAACAAGCTCAAAGAACCTCAAAGCAGCTAGACCCTCAAGACAGAGGCAAATGGCTCCACACATCTAGCAAAGCAAATGTGCAACTCCCCCTTAACAAGTGCATCAACCTCACAAATGCATATGAATGCACACTCTGGATTTGTGGAATCATCTCCCCCTTGTTGGCAAATGCACTTATCAATCTCTCACAAAAGAAGCTCCCCCTCAAATCATGCTATGAGATGCACAATGCGAATGTATAAAGCTTCAGGAGTATAGCAATTGGATTAAAAACATGCTCAAGTTGGTAGGGCATATGTATTTCAACAGGCGCAAGACAAGGCCAATGCTCAAACTGATCAAATGAAACAAAATATTAATCATAAGCATTTTGACCAATTTTAAGCATATCTCATAAAAGGTGTTCACCAAAGAGGATAGCACATAGCACATATAAGCAAGAGATCAAACTAATGCTAACTCATGTATACAAAAGTGAACTACCCCATATAACGATCATACATCATATTTCAAGGAAGCACTTAACACTTGTAGCTTCAACATTAATCGGAGTTTTACAGTGGATTACAAGGTTATTTTTAGACATGTGTATGTGAGAGGATCAAAACTGTTCACTGAAAAATTGTTATTTTTATCATGTTTTGCAACCACGCCGAGTTCATCCCCATGTGCAGGTGGGAAGCTCTCTCGTCACGAGTGGTTGAGGACTAGCACTACAATGCCCAAGTTCATCTCACTCGAAAGAATGAGAAGCAATCTCGTGACATTGTTGTGGGACAGTAAAGATCCAACTCCAAAGCATTTTCATCATAACTTAGCTTAGACATCAAGTTTTAGCATAAAGATATCAAGGATCCAAGCTAAGTGTATGATTCAAGAAACATGAGACATAGCAACTAAAGCGTACATATGAAAGCATATGGATCTCAACATATCCTACACATGCTAGTTGCCATCTCAATGGTGAATAGTTTTCCAAGTTTCATCAAGTCTTAAGCATGTTTACATTTTCAAAAACAGGCTTAGCTCGTAACATGTATCAAGATGACCAAAGGAGCCTAAGCTGCTATATAGCCATCATGTATCCATAGATCATATCAACAAGAGCATAATCTTAATCAACAAGCTATATAAGTGAAGCTAAGCACATGATATATGATACATGATGATATGCAATGCAATATGATACAAAAGCAAAAACAAATAAGAAAGGAAAAAACTAGTGTACAAGATACAAAGCGACCCTCAACTAAAAAGTGAAGCACACTCCCAACTCCCCTCACAAGCGTGCAAACTGGGTTTGGTCGAGGGGTTTGGTGAAGATGTTGGCTTTCTAGTTCTCAGTGCTGATGTGAATCAAGTCTATGGTGCCCTTCTTATAGTTGTCTCTCAGGAAGTGGTATCTCACCTTGGTTTTGGAATGAAGCACTAGGTTTTTGGCTACACTTATGGCACTGGTGTTGTCACAGAAAACACTCGAGGGAACTCTAAGCCAAAGTCTCTCAAGGTAGCAACTATCCAAAGCAGCTGTGAACAGCAAGCAGCAGCAACAACATACTCAGCCTCACATGTGGATTGGGAAACAGAAGATTGCTTGCGAGAAGACCAAGAGACTAGAGAAGAACCCAAAAACTGACAAGTACCAGAAGTAGATTTTTGCTTAGTATGAAAACCAGCTTAATTAGCATCTGAATAACCCGAGAGAGAAAGAGTGGAAGCAGTCGAGTACCAAAGACCGAACTCAGGAGTGAAGCGGAGGTACCTCATGATCCGCTTGACGGCTTGACGATGAGAGGTGCGCGGTGAAGACTGAAAGCGTGCACAAAGACAAACCACGAACTGAATGTCTGGTCTTGTCATCGTCAGGTACAACAACGACCCGATCATGCTGCGGTACTCCTTCTGGTCCACGGCTTCTCCCTCAACATCTTCATCCAAGGCAATGGTAGTCGCCATGGGCGTCGAAATAGGCTTGGCCGCGCCCATGTCAAACTTCTTCAGCAGGTCCTTGGTGTACTTGCCTTGGTGCACAAACGTCCCTTCTCGAGTTTGCTTGATTTGCAACCCGAGGAAGAAGGTCAACTCGCCCATCATGCTCATCTCGAACTCCCTGCTCATCAAATCAGAAAACCTTGCCATAAGGACATGTGAAGAGCCACCAAAGATTATATCATCCACGTATATCTGCACAATGAGAATGTCTTTGCTTTGCTTAAGGAGAAACAAAGTCTTATCAATAGAGCCCATGGTAAAACCCTTCCCAAGCAAAAAGGACTTCAACCTAGCATACCATGCTCTCGGGGCTTGTTTGAGACCATACAAGGCTTTATAGAGTTTGTAGACATAGTCTGGGTGCTTGAGATTTTCAAAGCCAGGGGGTTGTCTCACATGCACTTCCTCCTCTATGTACCCATTGAGAAAAGCACTCTTGACATCCATCTGATACAGCTTGAACCCTTTTGAAGCTGCAAAGGCTAAAAGGATTCTAATGGCTTCTAAACGGGCAACAGGAGCAAAGGTTTTCTCAAAGTCTATCCCCTCTTTCTGGCAAAACCCCTGAGCAACCAACCTACCTTTGTTCCTAACTATCTCCCTATCCTCACTTTGCTTGTTCTTAAACACCCACTTTGTACCTATGGGATGACATTATGGAGGTGGAGGAACTAGGACCCAAACTTGGTTTCTCCCAAAGTTCTCTAACTCCTCATGCATGGCATTGACCCAATCAGCGTTGGATAAAATGTGTCCAATATCTTCAGGCTCAAAATCGGCAACAAAAGCAGAATGTGCAAAATGAGAGATTTCATAGGACTTGTTACGAGTGACACACTGGTTGAGGTTATCGATCATGGTCTCAGGAGGATGGCGACGCTGAATGTGTATAGGCGTCGTCCTTGATGAAGTAGCCTCCCTCTCAACCGCAGCTGGAGCTCCCTTAGGTGCAAGAGAGGGTACTGGTCATTCGTCCCCCATAAAGTCAAAAAAGAAGGATCGGGGCCATGAACAGATGTAGTCGTCGCAGGCTCAATAGGGGCAGCCGGTGGAGTCGATTCAGGAGCACCCCAATCGACATCGTCCTGCTCCTCCTCCACAAAGATGCTTTCACCCATCTCCTGGTCACCTGCACGCTCAAAGACAGGAGAGGAACAAGGTGTGGTTTCGTCGAAGGTAACTTTACAAGTCTCCATGACGCGGTTAGTCTCAAGATTAAGTACTCTATATGCACGAGAGTGAGTAGCATAACCGAGAAAAATGCCATTAGAAGACCAAGATTCAAACTTATCAAGATTACCTTGCTTGAGAATGAAGCACCGACACCCGGAGACTCTAAAGTAGCTCACCTTAGGAAGATGCCCAAACTGTAGCTCATAAGAAGTTTTCTTTGCAAAAGCTCGAAGGAAGATGCGATTTGAAACATAGCACGCTGTGTTGATTGCTTCGGCCCAAAAGCACCTAGGAGTCCTATGCTCATCGAGCATCGTCCTGGCCATTTCCACAAGGGTCCAATTCATGCATTCAACAATCCCATTCTGCTGAGGCACATAAGTGAAGAAAACTGATGTTCAATACCCAAATACATGCAAAAGGCTTCAAAATAAGAGTTCTTGAATTTAATGCCATTATCACTGTGTATAGCTCTTATGGCATTCTTGGGAAGTTCATTTTGTAGCCTAAGAACCAAATCTTGCACATGGGAAAATGCCTCATCCTTGGACTCCATGAAAAAGACCCAAGAATAGCGAGAGAAGTTGTCCACGATCACAAGAACGTACCACTTCCCACCATCCGACCGAACCCGAGCTGGACCTACAATGTCCATATGAAGAAGCTCACCGGGTTGTTTGGTCATCACTTGGTTCACAGGGGAATGAGAAGCGGCTACCATCTTCCCGTGATGACACGGGTAACAGACCAAATCCTTCTTGAACTTTAGCTTAGGCAATCCTCGGATTAGATCAAGAGAGTTCAACCTTGTAAGCAAGTCAAAGCTCAAATGACCAAGCCTCCTATGCCACTTCCAAAGCTCAGAAGAAGTGCCTGTCACCAAACACCGAGAGATGCCAAAAAAGCGAGAAAAATCAACACAAAAGACAAGCCCAAAAGGTACAATCGAACACACAAGATCACCACGCAAATCAAGTATGCGAGAAAGACTCGGCTTAAAACGCACTTTGAAACCATATCTAAGGAGTTGCGAAACTGAAAGGAGATTGAAATGCAAACTCAAAACCAAAGCAACATCCTTGAGCACAAAGTTCTCATTGAGCCTTACCCATGAGAAAGGACCTTACCCTTACTATTGTCCCCAAATGTGATGTACTCCTTGGAAGTCATAGGACTGAGGCTGGAGAACCAATTTGAATTTTCGGTCATGTGACGCGAACACCCAGAATCAACAAGCCATATGTTCTCCAAGCCTCTATGCTGCATCAATAGAAAGACATGGGATGAGCAAACGATCCAACACTGGGGTTAGTAAACTGAGGAGAAAACCAGTGCTGGGTCATTTGACCTGGAAAAGTGTTAGAAAAAACACCATACATGCCATGTCCCATGGGAGACTAGCGATCACCATGAGAGAGAAAATGTGGTCCGCTAGAAGTGTAGGATTGAGAGCCACTACCACGGGACCGAGAGTTGTATTGAGAACGACTTGGACCCTACCGGGCATGACCATCATGTGGTCTCACAAACTGAGGCCTAGCACCCTGAGGTCTTGCACCTCTAGGTCTAGCATTGCTCCTCTGAGCAGGTGAGGCTTGCATGCCATGAAATTGGCGATGCATGTTCTGGTGTGAAAGCTCAAACTTGCACCTCTCATCTCTCTTCCTCCTAAAGCAGAACTCAAACAAGTGACCATCCCTCTTGCAATACTCATAGTGGTACACTTCTCTCTTGGGTTGTGGGTGATTCACTCTGTTGTGGACATGGTTCACTCTTGGAGGTGGTTTAGCCTTAGGAAGGGGCTTATCAGAGATGTTTGGCAAAGTGTCAAGTGGGTTCCTGAGGTGATTAGGTTTTGAAATCCACACTTGTTTTTGAGGTGGAGCTTTGGGATTCTCATCAATCACTCCATCCCTCACAATGGGCTTGGTAGGCTCAAAGGGCTTAGGTGGGTTTATCTTGATGAGCTTGGGAGGATTGGTGGGTTTCTCACTCATGCTCAAACCACTATGTTCACCAACATTGCCAAATACATCATCAACCTTCCCACCTAAAGCAAAGCCTAAACTCGTTGTATCAGTACCCCTCTTGTACTAACTCATCATCATGCCCAACTATGGTTCACTGCAAGAAAGCCAACTCAACATGTGCCGAAGGAATGTGTTTTCCTCTTCGGTCTTTTTCTTGTCATGCCTACAGTTAGCTAGCTCTAGCTCCAAAGCCTCACAACAAGCACACTTAGCTCTAGCACCACCACTTGTACTAGACTTCTCAAGCAAAGTGATAACAGCAACCTTCTCAGAGAGCTCATTGCACAACTCAATGCATGACTTGCAAGCCTCCCAAAATGACTGGCTTGGATCTAACCTCATCAAACTCATCGAGCAAAGCAGAGTACTTGGACTGCAAAGAAATGAGACTAGACATGTGAACAGCACATTCATCGCATTCAGTCTCATCAGACACAACAACCCTATCCTTCTTAGCATGCTCAAGCTCATCTAGAACTGCAAGATACTTGGCTTGAAACCATTGCGTTCTTGAGCAGCACGAATAAGAAAAGCATCTTGCTTGAGCATGGTGTCAGTCATAGAATCAAGCTCAGCGAGAAGGGATTCGACTGTGTGTTCTACCTTAGGCTTAGTGTCGACCTCTTCTTTGTCGCCGATGGTGTTGTTGTTGTCGAATGCCATGGTGCAGTAACCTCCTCGGTGATCGTTGGTGTAGAAGCACAAGCCGTTGAACTTGTTCTCCACCTTCTTCTCGGCCTCATCATCACTTGGTGGAGAATCACTGTCGGAGTCGACATCACTAAAGTTGACGACCAAAGCGTGCTGCTTCTCTTGCAAGGCCTCGAAGTACTTCTTGTTCATGCGCTTGGGGTCGAAGTCCTTCTTGGACTTGTACTTGCGGGAGGACGACTTATGCTTGTCCTTGTGCTTGATGTAGTCATTCTTGCCGGAGTAGCTCTTGTTGGAGCAGCTGGCAATGTAGTGGTCGAGCTTTCCACATTAAAAACAACCTTGCTTGTTCCCACCACATCTATGGTTTAAGTGTTTGTTGTGAAACTGCGAAAACTTGCTGATGATGAGCGCCAGCTCATCATCCCCAAGAGCTTCCATCTGCTTCGTTGTTGCAGACACAAGAGAAGACAAGGCAAGCGACAACTGTGATGGGTTAGCCAAAGAAGAACTTGAACTTGAGTTACTTGACACCAAAGCCATGGTAGGAGCAGACGGATTCTTGATCCTCACCTGCGTCTGGAGGTCAATCTCGGTGGACTTGAGCTTGCTGAACAACTCTTCTATGGTGAGAGTTTCGTAGTTGGCCGACTCGATGATCGCCTGCACCTTGACCTCCCAGACCCTCCGATCTAGGGCATACAGAAGTTTGAGTGCCCTCTGATGATCGTCATAGGGCATAGCTGCATTGTTAGCTCGTATGTTGTTCACAATGGTGGTAAAATGAGAAAACATCGAGTCAACAGTTTCTCCATCGACTTGACTGAAGTTCTCGTACTCTCGCTTGTATGTCTCATAGAGTCTAGTTTTGACATGGACTGTACCCTCATGGAAGCTTTGAAGCCTCCTCCAGATCTCTCGAGCCGTCACACAATCAGAGACACGATCGAACTCAGAAATCGACAAAGCAGCAAAAAGTTCAGCACAAGCAATATTGTTCGCATTGTGTTGGTCAATCTGCTCTTGATTGATACGGGCAGTAGGTACCATGTAATCAGCATTCTCAATGATCTCCCAAACACGCGAATCAATCCCCTAAAGATGGGCCTGCATACGAATCTTCCAATACGAGTAGTTTTCCCCATTGAATTGGGGTGGCTTGCCCGGACGGTGATTCAAAGCCATGTCGCTTTCTTCGGATCATGGACTGATTAAAGTGGAAGTGATCCTTAACCAGCTTTGATACCAATTGAAGGACCAGATAGGCGACCATAGGGGGTGAATGAGAGCCTCAAAATTTCTTTTGAAACTTTTGGGTCCTTGACTCAACAAACGCCCCAAGAAGCAAACACAAAACCCGGTGATGACTATGACCCTATTGAGAGGGTGGATGTTCCCTAAGAACACAGCGAGTCACCACAAGAATCAAGAAAACAACTTGAGGAATGATCAAAGAACGAACGATCACAAACTGGAAGAAATCAGCTTCACTGTGCAGGGGCAGACTGTCCGCAGGTCCTGGCCCGGACTGTTCGAGGTGTACGGATAGGTTGAGAACTATGTGCAGTGCTAGCAACTGCAGACTATTCGAGGTTCCGGCTGCGGACTGTCCGCGGGCAAAGTGCCAGAAAACAAACCAATCGGGAAAAGTTCTGGACACCACGAAGTTCTGAGCGTCGGACTGTTTGGCTCCTCAGGTGCGGACTGTCCGCAGGTACGGATAGTGCCCTGAGTTTGAACGGCGGACTGTTCGCGATGACAGGCCGGACTTTTCGGAGGCAAACACTGAAAACTCGAACTTCAGGAATAGGTTCTGGACAGGAAAAATCCACTGACCGGCATACTGTCCGCGACCTATAGCCGGACTGTCCGCGGGTATAAAATTCCGAATAAAAACGGAAGTCCAGAGCTCGGTTTTGAACTGGAGAGAGTCTGGACTGTCCGCGGTAGGGACTTCGGACTATCCACGAATACAGACAAAAGTTAGTTCAGGCCGAAAGCCACTGGCTCGACCCTGACGCCCGGACTGTCCACGCCTAGAAGGCCGGACTGTCCGCGCCTCCCAGAAAATCGCCCGAAAATTGCCTTCCACCAAGAATCAACCCAATCTCTCTCGAATCAAAACCAACTACAATAAAATTTAAAGGGATTGTTCCTCATGCAGTGGAGAGGCTATCCTCAAAGGATCATTGCCCAACTCGAAGAAAGTAGGGAGAAATCGAAAGAGGGGTGAAGAACGACTAGAAATCGTCATGAACACAAAACCGCCCCGATCTATGAGCTCGTGAGGAATCAAACGGTTTTCTTTGGTGGAAACACTCTACTCACGTCATAGCTTGATCCAAGGTAAGAAAAATGACCTCAAACGGTGCAAAATCGAAGAATTTTGACCACGAAAATAGAGGAGGAAAGGAACTTGGGATGAATAACTCAAGAACAACAAGAACACAAATTCATCATGAGATTCACACAAAGATAAACGACCAGAGCGCACAAGCACACTCTTCCTACAAATAAATCACTACAAAGTTTTACAGTGGACCTCACACACTCTGAAAGACTAGAGACTGGGAAACCCTAACACTGGAATGGGAGAGGTAAGACTGAGTGGAGGCAGTCCCTCTTATTTATAGTCTTATTACTCAATTCCACTTCTACCCCTAGATATTCTAAGAGAAAACCACCTAGCCAGGGGCATTATGGTCTAAATTGAGTTTTCCTGATCCGACGGCCACCGCGCCTCCTCACCGGTAGCCTCGCTCCGAAGCGATCTCCTCGATGCCGCCACGTGTCGTCCGTCCGCATCGGGACCTCAGCCCGGGTTTTGAGGCCCAAACCCGCGAAACCTGCCGTCGATAGTTTGAAGGACAAACCACCAAACCACCCACGAGTATCGTGCCGCGTACGCATCCCCCGCCGATGGTTTTGAGGCCAAACCACCAAACCGTCGTTGATGGTTTTTAGGGCAAACCACCAAACCATCCGCGAGTAGCGTAGCCTGTACACGTCCCCCGCCGTGTACACTTGCGCTTGTCGATGTCCCAAGTGTCAGCCACCGTGGCTGGCCACCCGGCCATCTGGTCCGTCAGTCGAAGCCTAGCGTCCGCCCTTCACCGCAACCGGTCCGTCAGCACGGCGTGTCCTACTTGACCTTCTCCCGACCGCTGCCACCGCATCCGAACTCTACACTTGTACATCACAAGCTAAGAGACACCGTTTCGACACATAACCGTGTGCCAGGGGATCAGTAAAACCACCGAACCAACCACACATCAAAGTATTGTTATGTTGACAATCGTTCATCACAACCACAACGGTGCTCCACAATGGTTATGTAAAACCATGTGTTTGCAATTTTTAAGACAATTGCCACCTTTGTTCTTTTGCGTGATTGAGAAAAAAATTGCCACCTTCATTGTTGAGACATTGCATTGCTCTCATAGCCGCTAGCTTGATCGTTCCATCTGATCCGTGTTGCAGCAATTAATGGCCATCAATTGGTAGTATCATGTATCGTCATCACTGTCAGCTAGGTAGAGACAGTCGATGCTGCAGCAATGGCCATTAAGTAAGCACATGTATATCGTCAGTTCGTCACTTTCAGCAGGTACCAAGATAGGACGGACAGCTAGCTAGTAGCTTTGGCCGGTTAACCCAGAGGGGAAACAAAAGATGGAGCATGCAGCCAGAGCCAGCCCCAGTGCGTACGCATCTCAGCAGCATTTGCATGTGCCGCTTGATCGATAGATGCTGCTCCATTGCATGGCCTGGCCACACCAGATTACCAGTCGTCGTCTTATGCTGAATCTGATCTGAATATGCCCAGGCTCTGCTGCGCCCTTTTGCCCTCGTCCTGGCCTTGTTGCGTTGCTTCTGGTGTCATCTGTGCCTTTTCGATCGTTCCTCCGCCCGCCCGGTCGGCCCTACACAGACCCGGCCGGTCCGCAAGATCCATGACCACGCTTTTGCTTTTCTGATGAAACACTGACCTACCTACCGATCCATGCATAGCTGCTACTACTTGTTAGGAGTAGCCGGAGCTAAGCACGATGCGACCTTTAGTTCGTCGTCTACTGCTGCGTCAATTAATTAGCTTATTTGGAAGTCTGGATTAAATTAACCAGTGTTCAGTTCAGCAAAACAGCCTATTAGTTTTACCGTGACATTATTATTCCTGATTTTACCGGAAGGAAAACAGGATTGTCGTAGTTTCCCTAAACTTTAGGCCACAAGTGAAAAAAAGGTCTTGCACTATATACACAAAAAATTGAAGTTACTGCTTCTAAAAAATTGGAAGTTTTCTTTTTTGCGACTTAAAAAAAATTTGAAGCAATTATTCAAAGAAAATATTGAAGCAGCACTGTGCGCCGTGATTATTTGCGTTGCTGTGGTCATAGCCCGCTGGAGGCAGGACCATGCATGGCTGCTAGCTTGCCTTTTCTTCATCACGGGCTCGTTGCCCCCTCCTCCGAGATCCCATTGATATAGAGATCAATAAGAACAGTACACTTTTTTTTTTGCCTCACACTGCTTCTCATTCAAGTCCTATTATTAGGACCATACTGTTATATATGCACATGCATGTTGCACTTCGCAAGATTATATGTTAGTTGCTCTTTTAATTTGCTTCATATATATATATATATATATTCATTATTGGACACTCAGCTCAACTTCTATGGAATCTTGAAGCATATCGTGCAGCTTTACGTTTGTTCACCATCATATAGACTGGTCCCTGACGTTGACTCCACTGTTTGTTCGCTGATTGATTTTGGATACCGATTGATCACACATATTTAGCCCATCATATAGAAAACGACTATATATAATTCTCCTGTTTAGACAGAATCGAAGCCTATATGCGCATGCATGTGCACAGCAGTTTCTTGTGTGTTGTTGTACTCTCTGAAGTCTTTGGAGATTATGCTGGGAGGAAATATATGTGGCCAACAAACCTAGCCAGATTATTCGTAAAAAAACTGAAATAAACTAGCTGGATATCCCTTTTCTAATTTTTTACTTTCATGACATGGAGTGCATAAATATAATGCAACAAGTATAGATGTAGTCATTTTTTTTATTGTACTGCACACCTCCTAAATATTAGGTGCCTCAAATTTACGGATTTATTTATTTATTAGGAAGGTTGCGATCAAAGGCCCTAGAGAAAATAAGATACATTAGAACATATCTACCCAATTAAATGAGAGGTTAATTTTATTGTATACTTGTTTCTAAGCCAAAGGTTTCAAGGTAGCAATCAACAAAGTTCCATTGTCAAATGAAGATTTCATTAGATGGAGGAATAATATCAACATCAATGGTAGTGACTAGTTAGGGTTTAGGTCGATGGCATAGTGAAAGGAGGCAGACGGTGGAGAATGACAATTCAGCAGTGGAGGATTACAAGTTGAAAATGGAGTGTGGTAGCTGGTAGGGTGGGATGAACGGAAGGTTGGCAAGAGTGAACCTATAACTTGGACAAATCTATCGCTAGAGGAGGACAGGATACAAGTGTGAGCTAGCATGCCTAAAAGCAGGGTGAGAGCAACAACAACTGTTGTGTCTCTAGCAGAAGGTTGAAGATACATCAGATTATACGGCTCTTGACTGACACCTTGTTGACACTAAGAGCAAGTTGTGGAGGTCCTGGACATGGTCGAGGTCAAGTGGCGGCATCAACGGAGCAAGCAAACACGCGAAGAAGACGGCGAGCCACAAGCAAGCCTGCCCAGTCGACTAGGCCGGTTGGCCAAGCCGGCTAGGCCGGCTGCCCTCAGGCGGCTTAGCCGGGCCATGGGCCGGCTAAGCCGGCCCTGCAGCCTGCTGGCTGCGTGGGCCAGCGAGATTGGCTAAGCCGGGTCCCTAGGCCGGCTTAGCCGGGTCCGCGCTAAAGGCCAGACCGCGCCCGTGGAAACCGGCTTAGCCGGGTGCCTGGCCGGCTAGGCCGGCTTAGTGCTGAGTCTGAACTGATTTGATTCTAAATCATGTTTTGGCAAGTTTTAGGCGTGGAATACTTTGAGATCATGTATTAGAGTTGTTTTCTACTGGGATAAGACCACCCCTTCTATATAAACGAGAGGATCATGGCCGATTGATCCCATCCAATTAATCGCACAAAAAACCAATCTATCACCTCTTTTACCCCTTTTCTCTCCTCAACCTCTCTACCTGTTGTCCGGTGCTTCTCTCTACGAGATTTATTGGCATCTTAGGCGGCCTTGCTGGTCCTAAGAGATCCCTCATGTGCTCCCTCCTGACATATCCTTTTGGAGGTGGTTCTGAGGCTTATTCAGCCATACACGAGCTCCACATCGGCCTTTTCGATCTCTTGATCGGTTTGGCCGGTTACACTGCGTGTTTGCTGTGCTGCAGGTTGTCTTAGCAACTTCCTTGGGCGTCCAAAGCCCGTTGGTGTGTTGGCACGGTTGCGAATCAGCGTCAACATACTTTTTGGCGACTCCGCTAGGGAATTCAAAGAGTAGATTGACATATCAACCAACCAGCGACATGGGTGTAGATGGAGATGTGACGAAGAACGCGAGCGAAGTCCATAGTGGAAACATCATCAATCCCATATCCATGGAGGAGCTTACACCAGAATTGCAAGCGCAACTTCAAGCTCGCATGCAGGAACTTCAGAAGGCTTTTTTTCTGGGTTGCTCCAAGGGCCGACATGACAAGGTTATGCAATTCAAGGCGCCAAGCATTGCTAAAATCTTGGGGACTTCATCATCTGAGCAGGTAAATTCTCAAGATAATCTCCCTAAATATGATGATGCTCCAATTACACAAGCTTCACTTGCTAAGATGATATTTGATTATGGTTCTCAATTTCAAAGAACTATGGATACATCTTTAGAAAAGATAGTGTAACACCACAGTGTTAGGCTTATTAAATTGCATTGTAATCCATGAGCATACGCACCATGCATTCATTTTTTTCATTGCATAATGATTGTGATAATGTTTGAAATTCTAATTCTAAGTCATTAGGTTGGTAGGCCACGTTCTTCAAATTTTGTTAAGCAACTTGAGTGCCTCCAAAAGTAAAGTTTGTAGTTAATTTAGTTAAACATGTCATGCCTAAAGTTGGGATCGATTTGATCGAGTTTGGCCATCCAATTTCGAGAAATGCTATTTGTATGTCGAAGGTAATTAGCATTATGGCATTGCAAGATTAGCAACTAATTATTTCCTAATCCGTCACCCTAATGACCATGGGCCTTTAACAAAAAATGTAAAGCATCAGTTGGTAATCAATTTTAATTTTTGGCCCATGGCCCAGTTCGGCCCAGATCGGGCCCAATTAGCCTGCCAATCTGGTAACTTCTATGCACGCCACGTGTTCGATAAAATGCCGACCTGGACTCGTGTCTGCACGCCACTCGCGTCCACGCGTGGCGTCGCGCGCCTTTGCGAAGTGGACAGTGCTTCGTGCGCCTTCACGATTTGGCCAGCGCCGCGACCTTCTCCACCCTCCACCTCGCCCATTCGTCGCTCTCTCTACCCTCGCTCTCTCTCGCCCGCTCTGCTTCGCCCTCGCGCAGCGCACACGGCCGCCATAGCCGCACCGCGTCGAGCTTTGCCACCGCGCTCTGACACCTTCACCGCAGCACTGACGCCGCCTCGCACGCACGCACGCACAGGGACCACCGCCTTCGGTCGCGCGTCCTCTCGTGCGCCTAGCCGCTGCTACCGTTCGCGCCGACGTGCCGTCCGTTGCAGTCTCATGCACGCGCGTGGCTGGCTCGCCTCAAGCAGCTTCGGGCTAGGGTAGGGCCGCCAACAGGTGCGCGTCGGCCCCCTGCTACTCCGCTGCCACCCCGCCGCCACCAGTGACCGCGCCTAGCTAGCCTATCCCGTGCTCGTCACTACCGCCGAGCCCTGCTCGCATGGCCGGGCGGACCTGGTCCGCCTCAGGTCAGGCCAAGCCCACCAGCGAGTGCGTGAGTGCACCCTGGCACCCCGCCGTCTCCATCCCACCTCCGGTTCGCCAAGAAACGACGACCGTGATCACCTCCTCTGCTCCAAATCGCGCCAGGGACCTCATCCGTAAATTTGACAAACTCCAGGGTCCATTCTGTAAAGTAGTTCATGATGTGGGTTTGGGTTGAAATGAATTTTCTGTAGGTACGCTAATCACGCAATGTGTAGAATGAACTAGTTTCGTATATATGAGAGTACGTAGGAATGCCACCGCTTATCACGAATTAAAAATCTATTTCTTTCCTAAATCTGTGAGGACGTATAGAACGTGCATGCATCATATTGAAATGTTCATATCATGTCTTTGCATTTCTCTCTCTCCTCCTCAATTGATTCTCTTTTTGACAATGACCGTCTCCCGAGAGTCACAGTCTTGGACAAATGGCTCACATGAAGTGCACTGCTCATAAGGTCCACCAGAGGAAGAGTTTCAAGTCATCAAATTGTAACTAGAGAGCCACATGATATTAAGTTCTTAATGAAGTTTTGCATTTCTTCGCTACTACGGAGAGTTTTTCACTCCATGTGTCATCCAGAAGATAGAAAACCTCGCAATCAATGGAGCCAGTAGCAATAACTTGAGAGTCAAGGATCAGCTACCGTTAACATAGTGGTTCTAAGCAGAGCGATGCCTAAGCCTGTCTACTATGCCATATTCTTTATGGCACAAGGAAAGACAACAAGATTGGCAATGTCTTTAGTGTGAATAACAATATATGATTTGTTAACCATTTGATAATCTTTACTCCATGTGTTCCTAATCTTTGGGACTTAGTGGATGTACCTTCATATACATCGTTACCTTAAAACCAAAGCCTGGTACTGCTCCTTGATTCATTTGATAAGTATGTGTCATGCCTTGATTCCTCTCAAACTCGAACCATGCTGCCTCCTTAGTGTCGTTTGACAATGAATATTTTCCTCGAATATTACTATAATTGTGTCCTCTAAGGTACCATGATCCATGACTTGGAAACATTGTCGAAACCCGGGATCACCTGTGTGGTGTTATTGCTGGGCGTTCGCCGTTACCCAAGTCTATGATCGTGATCCCTTATAGTCCATAGTTAGGGTGATGTCATCCTGTCAACACTTCTTAGGGATTCAAAGTTGTTCTTCGAGTTCCCAAATGCCTTGTGATTGTGACCAACTTTAAATCTCGGTTACATTCTTAATCTTGCAAGACGTGGGTTACTGCTGTTGTGCCCTATAGTGGTGTCGTGTTCCATAACCCTGGTGCCGCGACGGAACCTAGAGTCTCTTGTGTGTCTGGGTCACACAAGTTTCTACTAGGCGCACGCAGGTATCGAGGTTTGTGGGCATAAGATACTATAGCTTCACAAATAATGTACCCCTACTCTTTGAACCTATCATGGAAATCCCTACTTGAACTTCTTGATAACCTTATATCTAGCCACAACTTGGTTGGCACAGGATGTATCCATGTCGTCTTGTGCCATAATCTGTTCTTTCGTCTTATCCTTGTTATCTTCTAACCTTGTGATCATCATTGCTTCCTTAACTTTTCTTGCACATGATGCTTATCCATGCAAGATCTGCCTATGTCATGTGGGATTTCATGTTGGTTGTAAGATCAATAATGGTGTCTTGATTTTTAACTAACAATGCCGCGATGAAACCGAGAGCCTCTTGTGGGCGACCGACACATGGTTGTGCTGCTCGGCACGTATTGTGATTTTAGTTAGGATCCATTATGGAAACTACACCAATGTGTTATCTTTTCATGATTCCTCCCTTGGCTATCTTTCTATACCCTCTCGAAAGACCTTAATGGTACCATTTGTAATGAAGCTTTCTTTTGGAGTTGCAAAGAAGATGATCTTGGACGAACAGGTCATTGACATAAACATTAGCATACTACAAGAGACGGTGGATAAGAGACTCTGCTGATCGTTCCGTGAGTGATGTTATCATCTATTGGATATATGTCATCCCGATTGGATCACAAAGAGGGTACCTAAAGACTCAAGTTGAACAAGTTATCAGATAGGCACGAATCAAGGGAGATCTATACTTCTTCATAGGTGTGAATCCTTTCGGTCGACTTTGAGAATGGTCGTCTACATCGGCAACAACCATAATTGCTTGGTACAAGAGCTAAAGCCTTGGAGCTTTTTAGTGTTGAGGGACAACTAATTGGTCACCTACATGAAGGCTTTATGAAGTGGCTCCAACATTGTGGAAATGTTGCCAAACTTTGTGAACCCGCTCAACCTTTTAAGTAATGCAAAATGTCCAATGGATTTGAGAATTTGTTGAGGAAAGCCATAGTTATGAGAAAAGTTTCGCCTGTTAATTTGTTGAAATTTCATAATAGAACAATGTTTGACCTTCTTGGTAGTGTATGGTTCACCAATCAGTGTTTTTACCCAAGAGGTTGCATTGAATTCAACCGAGATGACTGTTATCATTTGGATATGGACACACTTATATAAGGATCTTTGAGAACAATGAGTCGATAAAGTTAGGTATCACATCTATGCACCCAATGGGTGTAGATGACACGATGTTATCACCAAAGAAAGAGGACAAGTATTTGGAGTCGTGGTCTCTTGGATTCCTTTTGAGGTATCAACACTTCATGGGGTCATTGAAGGAAATTCTTCACACGAAAACTTTTACGAGGAGCATCGAAAAGTTGTTTTGACCAAGTTATCCCATCTCATGGTCAAATCTAGTAGCCCTCTGCTATCATTTTCATAGGTACCAGTGACATTGCTTGTCCTTCCTTTAAATAACTTTTCGTACCAAATCTCGGGACGAGATTTATAAGGGGGAGGACTGTAACACCCCAGTGTTAGGCTTATTAAATCGCATTATAATCCATGAGCATAAGCACCATGCATTCAATTTTGTCATTGCATAATGATTGTGGTAATGTTTGAAATTCTAATTCTAAGTCATTAGGTTGGCATGCCACGTTCTTCAAATTTTGTTAAGCAACTTGAGTGGGTCCAAAAGTAAAGTTTGTAGTTAATTTAGTTAAACATGTCATGCCTAAAGTTGGGATCGATTTGATCGAGTTTCCATCTAATTTTGAGAAATGCTATTTGTATCTCGAAGGTAATTAGCATTATGGCATTGCAAGATTAGCAAATAATTATTTCTTAATCCGTCGCCCTAATGACCATGGGCCTTTAACGAAAAATGTAGAGCATCAGTTGGTGATCAATTTTAATTTTTGGCCCATGGCCCAGTTCGAACAGATCGGGCCCAACTAGCCTGCCAATCTGGTAACTTCTACGCACGCCACGTGTTTGATAAAATGCCGACCTGGACTCGTGTCGGCACGCCACTCGCGTCCACGCGCGGCATCGCGCGCCTTTGCGAAGTGGATAGTGCTGCGTTGCACGCCTTCGCGATTTGGCCAGCGCCGCGACATTCTCCACCCTCCACCTCGCCCATTCGTCGCTCTCTCTACCCTCGCTCTCTCTCGCCCGCTCTGCTTCGCCCTCGCGCAGCGCGCGCGGCCACCATAGCCGCACCGCGTCGAGCTCTGCCGCCGTGCTCTGACACCTCCACCGCAGCACCGACGCCGCCTCGCACGCACGCACGCACACGGACCACCGCCTTCGGTCGCGCGTCCTCTCGTGCGCCTAGCCGCTGCTGCCGTTCGTGCCGACGTGCCGTCCGCCGTGGTCTCGCACGCGGGCGTGGCCAGCTCGCCTCGGGCAGCTTCGGGCTAGGGTAGGGCCACCAATAGGTGCACATCGGCCCCCTGCTACTCCGCTGCCACCCCGCCATCGCCAGTGACCGCGCGTAGCTAGCCTATCCCGAGCTCGTCAATGCCGCCGAGCCCTGCTCGCGTGGCCGGGCCGACCTGGTCCGCCTCAGGTCGGGCCGAGCCCACCAGCGAGTGCGCGAGCGCACCTTGGCGCCCCGTCGTCTCCTTCTCGCCGTCGGTTCGTCAGGAAACGACAACCGCGATCACCTCCTCTGCTACAAATCGCGCTAGGGACCTCGTCCACAAATTTGACAAATTCCAGGGTTCATTCTGCAAAGTAGCCAGAGAGGTAGAACTTCAGATCTAGGCTTATGCAATTTCCATAAAGTACAGGGGCCTATCTGCAAAGTGTTTGTCTTATTCGGAATTATGAAAATGATTTCCAGAAATTACTTATAACCTTGTTTAATTCATAACTCTATGAATAATGGTCCAAATGAGGTGATTCAAGTTTCAATATTTTTGTTATGAGATGATCTATGCATGAAAAATATAATATGTCATGTTTGTGATACTTTTGTATTGAGATTTATTTAATTGTTGATATGTGACTAATCTTTGGAAATGCATAACAAATAGAGTATAGCTCAGAAAAATATGGTTCTTGTTTTGTTGGTCTTCTTATGTGATGCACTTGCTGTTAAAAATATAATATGGGTACTTGTTATGTAAAATATTTTAGTTGTAGTTCAAGTGAGATAAATGGACTATCATTAGAATTATTCATAATAAAATATTTGTCAGATATGAAGTTGGGAAGTTTTGTAGTTCATTTATATACTATGATGTAGCTCATAATGCGTTAAATTTTGTTGTTTGACATACTTGGTAGTGTAAAGTATTTTCATGCCTAGTTAAGCTTTGCCACTTGTCATTTTTGTGTAGCTTGATCTACTTATCAAATTAAGCTAAAATTTGTATGATAGGCTATTTTTGACATGATTCAGCTACCATATTTGTTATAGTATTTCCTAAGTAGTATAACTATATGCCTTGTTTTACTTAATTAGGAATATCTGCACAAACTGGTTTGATAAATCTATGTGAGTGATGTATGTTGCTTTTCAATGAATTGTTTGTTGAGTACCACCACTAATAGGATGGTTGTTGTTGTAATATAACATGCAATCATAACATCATGCCATATGCATTCAATATGCACTATTCATATACCCGCACATACATTATATAGGATCGTAAGAAGGATAGAACGATGAACGTTGATGGATCGACGGAAGGCCATTGAAGCCGAACCAAGAGACGGTGTCCTGGTGACCATCTTGAAGATGATGGGTGATCGTCCACTGAAGTTGGAACCTACTAACTTAATGTGATATTAAGTTATCCAGGCAAGCCCCGGAGCATTCTAAGTCTCCTACTTTATTAAGCAACAACTATATATATGTTATATATGTATTGTTGCATTAAGTATAGGAGTTGGATGAAACCCTTGCTGCATACATCCCTCCTTGTCCAGTAACACATATCTGGAATCCTATTGAGATGCAAAATCATTGTAGATGCTTAGCATTGCTATAAACGGTAGAAGTCGGGCGATTACTTGTCACCCGCGAGATGTAGGAGATACCCGATCAAGGTTGGCTATATATTTCTATCGTGGAAGTTAACCATGTGTATGTAAATCGATAGCAAGACGGAGCACGTCAGCTACAAGGTCGGCCAACCTTGTTAGTGAAGCGAATCATCGTGCTGATTAATCACCTACAAGGAATGGAGCCCTTCTTTGTCATGTTGAACAGTGCCTACCAACTTAGCTGGCTGGATCGGAGGTTATCCGCCGCGAAGCCTAGTAGCTCAAGTCAGGCCAAAAATCAAGGAGTATCAAGTGCTCACTACTGGAGTGGTATGTACATACTAGCCGTCATGTCTGTAAGTCCAGTGACGTGGTGGTACCCAGATGAGGACCATGTCTGTAAGTCCCATATCAGGTGAGTTAAAATTCCTGACCTGGCTTGGTGATCCTCATGTGAGTGAGGCGCTACTTGGATTCGCGAATCTTGAGTTGTACCAATGGTGTTCTACGGCTACCTTTAGCGGGGCTTGCCGGGAGAGTGTTAGGAATATTTCCCCAGCTGGGTAGTAATCGATTCGAATCGCCATCGTCTCCTGGATAGTGAGAAGCTTGTTTAGCACAGGGGCAAACATAGATGACAGGTTAATGAATATTAACTTGATGTTAATAACAATATGGTTACTCTCCTCACTTAAGGCTTTTTATGCAAAATGAGTAAACCAAACTCCACCTATAATAGCCTTGCATAATCCTTGGAGTCTTTATTTTTGGTTTATGACGGGTAAGTCTCGCTGAGTACATTCTCGTACTCAGGGTTTTATTCTCACTTGTTGCAGATCATGAGCCTATTTTGCTGTGGCGACAAGATGGACTTGTATCCCACTACGGGAGAATTAGACCATGGGCAAGGTCATCTCTTATAGCTCATCTCAGATGCTTTTTGTTGATGCAAAATTATATCTGCAAACACACCGGGCTAATACCCACAATCGATATCCGAAGCGTGCCAGTCGATTTGACCTGTTAATCGACAAGGATGATAAATTTGAATAGAATCCAAATGAGACAACAGCGATACGCCCGGACGTCAAAGCTCGGAAGGTATTCGATAACTATTGAACAGATCAGACGAGACGACAGTGATACGCCCGGTCATCAAAGCTTGAATCATGCTCGGTAGACGCGGAACCTGCAAGGTCGCCGGAGATCAAGTTGATGCAGCCCGTCGATTCTTGAAAGAACTCGTTGAAAAAGAAAAGGTACTTGGTGAAGTCGTCGAAAAGTAAAGTACTGGTAAAGGTAAATAAGAAGTAGATTTGTTTATTGATGCTTGGATGTCCATTACAATGCCCTTTAGCATATATTTATACTCTACTAATCAAAAGAGTCCTAATTTAATACGTAAAGCTCAAATATAGAAGAAATAAACTAATTCCTTATACGAACTCTATTCCTTGAAAAAGAAATAAAACTTGTATAGGAGTTGGATTTAAACTACAATACTAAAAATCATAAGCTTCGTGTCGCCGATCCGCTGTCTGCTCCCGTCACGATGAAGTCATCTCCTTATCGGCACATCCCTGGCATCGGCAACAACCTTCTAGCCTTCCTGCCTATCTTATCGGCAACGGCCCTCTGGCTTCATCGGCAATGTACGAGATCAACATGTCCTTCATCGGCAACCATCCATCGGCAATTTAGAAGCAATGCTGAAGAACAATCACCCTCTTGCCGATTTAGTTCAGTCTCCCGATCCTTATTGACACGTGCCGAAAAACGATGTCAACACATGCCCCCCAATTTTGGAGTATAAAATACTTTATGCGCCGAAATTTCCTCCAGGTCATGATTACCCAAACCTCTTGAACTCCTCCTCGAGAGTTGCGCGCGCAGTAGTAGAAATCTCGTACTAACAGGCCCATATAATGCTTTCTCCACCGCAGCCCATTTTTCATCTACGATTCAAACCCTAGCTTTTTTCTCTCCAGCGGCGACATCAACAGGCGATCCTTTGACGAACTCAATCGTCGGCACTTTTGACGGTGATCCTTAGCCTCCATTAGCATTCTTTGTCTTGTCTAATCTTCGTCGCGGCCATGGCTATCCGCTTTGACGTCCCCAAGGTTAATCTTCTTCTTTACCCGTCCTCCGACGTTTCTTTTCTCCTTTTCTGCACAGTTCATGAATCTTCTTTATTTTAATCTTTAATCTCAGGAACTTTGCAATAATCTTCTCATTCCAACGCATCAGAATCACTTTATCTGCCTAGGCCCAATGGGAAATCTAGACCCAATCGACATCATAAACGCAGAAACCAATCGAATCCCCTTTAGAGCTCAGAATTTTGATTTGGGATTCTGGACTGATACCTTTCGATCTTGGCCGAAAACCACCAAGGGATGGAAAGACTGGTATTTGATGGTCGCAAGGCCAATGGAGCTATATTGGGTGGAACGTAGATTAGAACAGTGCATCAGATTATCTATTGCCGATATGGAAAGGAATGAGTCACTGTTAATCGCCGCCTCCTACTTCTGGTCTGATACTCTGAATGCCTTCATATTCAAACATGGACCAGCTTCTCCAACCCTTGCCGATGTGTATATGCTCACTGGCTTAGACATCTCATCTGTCGATGACAACGCACTGTTCTAGAGAAAACCTGAGCATCGGCTGACTAACAGGAACATTGGCGGCTGGACTGGTTATATTAGTGAGTATAAGAAATCCGGTTCAGCCAGTCACAGGGAGCATTCAACTTTTTTGAATATGTGGCATGAGAAATTTATTTTCTGCGGCAGAATAGTTGGACCGACCAACATGCACCTTCCTGCAGCAGAGATGTTGGCTAGTGGCGTCAGACTCCCACTGGGCCGATACCTCCTTGGCTCAGTCTACCATCTCCTTCACCAAGTGTCACAAAGGCTGCTGCAAGGCAAATCCATTGGCAATCTGGGGGGCCCTTGGTTGTTCATCAATATGTGGTTGAACGCCCATATGCACAAGTATTTCCACATTGATCTGTTCGCCCAGCGATTTCCTCGAAGTCTTCCTGAAGATTATCAACTCGAGGAAGAAGAATTGGCAACGCGCCCCCTATCAACTTTAGAGAAGCACTGGCAGTATTACCAGGGGCGGAGGCAAACAGAGTCTAGATCGGCAATCTCTTCCACAGATTCTACATCGGCATCCCTTCTGAGCTTCGGGCCTGGGTCCCGTATGTTGATGAAGAAGCAAGATTCCCTCTTTCCTTTAACCTTACCGATGAGGCTTTAAACAAAGATGCCGATATTCTTAGTGCAACAATCACCCCTCATGCTATCCCAGTCAACATATTTGGAAGCGGGAAGAATACTAATCCCACATACGAGTTCTATTATCCATCGGTAGCAGCAAGACAACTAGCTTTTGGACAACTACCCATCAACCTCTGCTTTGCCGATGTGATTAAACTGAGAGAGACTATTGCAAACTGTGTGGATTGGCACAAGATTGTTACTCTCCTTCCCGATGCCGATACCTCTAATGTCGATCTAACCGATTGGGTACCGGCTTCTTTTGTCACCGAGTCCTTCAAATTATGGTGGCAAGAATGGAAAGAGCAACTATTCTTTGCATCTCCTCATCTTTACTGGAACCTCATTGATTCCGATCACGCCATCCCTGCCGATGTGGTAAATCTGACCCTCTGTACTTCTTTCAACTTCCTTTTAATCCATCGGCAACTAACCCCTTTTTAACAGGTCGATGACCCAGTTCCAACACTAAGTAAGAGCGGCAAGGTCATCCAGCTGTAGCCTATCTCCCCAGTATCCATCATTGGCTACAAAGCTCCTTCGCTAGACACTATGATGGGCTGTGGTCATTCCAAGAAGAGCACCAAATCGATTGCATCCTCGGCACAGACATCTAAGGTAATCACCTCACTCTCTTTTGTAGATGCCGATTGCTGTGATTTACCGATTTCACATTTCAGGGCGCGAATTCTACACCAATGGAATCTTCATCGGTAACCCGACCTTCGTCTCCACCTGCAGCACCTTCGTCGCCACACCTCGTCATCCTTGATGATTCTCCAGAGGTATTCTTTATTTAAACCTTGATCATTGGATCGGCACTTTTACTCATCTGTTTCTCTTGCAGCACCAAGTAATTGCATCGGCAACCGTCCCAAGTGTACCGATTCCTCAGCCTTCCATTGCTGATGCCCCCAGCCATCCGACACCGATATTTTACAGCACAAGCGTAAGGCTTCATTGGGCGAAGAATCACAATCAAAGCGGGCAAGACTTACACCATCTCCATCGGCGTCCTCGCCTCGCCCGACATCGCCTGACGTATCTGTGCAGACTTCTCCATCGGCAACTGCTTTTCCATCGGCCATTGTACCCATACAAGGATCTTCATCGGCACCGGTGTTGCAGCAGCAACCAATCGAGGTACCAACACAAGAAACATCATCGGCAATTGTACCTGAGGTTGCTTCTTCGAGCCAAAGGCGAGAGATTGCCTTGAAACAGGTAAGTTAACTCCCTTAGATAACTTTTAACACTTTGGGTTCTTCTGCTGACATCACCTTTTCCTTTTTAGGAGCAAGATTCCCTCGATAGTCTGTTTTCCTTCTCTATCAGTGGGATTGTTCCCGATGATGAAGATTCTGAAGAAAGCTCTGCTCCAGCCTTGGAGTTCTATCACCTAAAACCAAGTCAAAGCTGGAGACGCTATTATCCTTACTACAACAGGAGACCTCTTTACTAATCCAGGATTCTGATTCTGCAAGAGCAACTTTTAAAAGAATTCGAGGTCATATTCCTGCCGATGTCGAGGAAGCACTCTTCCAAGCTGCACATCTGGAGAGTCGACAGTTGCAGTATCAGAGGGCTGCCCAGCGGATTGTCGATAGAGCCATTCAGGCAAAACTCCAGGAGGATATGATGAAGCACAAGCAATTTGCCAATGAGAAGCACAAAGACATCGGTAAACTAGAAGCCTCCTGTACAGATCTGAAGAACAAGATTGCTCAACTATCGGCAAGAAGAGAAGCCCTGCTAGTGGAGCTGATACAGATTGAAGGAGCCTTGGACGCAGCAAATCAGGAGAAGGCCCAAATGCCCGAAGCTGTCAAGACTCTTCAGCAAGAAAGGGACAATCAAGTCCTCAAGACGCTGGTGCTTAAGAAGAAGATCAAGCCAGTTGAGGGCAATGCCGATGAAGACACAAAGATACTGGAGGAAGCCGACCAAATTCGCCTGCGTGCGATATCAACCATCCGTTCATTGTTGAACTTGTGAACCTTCTTCCTCATCGGCAATGTAATGCATCGGCAATTTGTAAAATTTCACATTAACGTAGCGCCGATACACTCTTTTTGAACGAGCACTTTATCTATTTTCTTCTTTTTTATTTGCAAGTGCTAAGAATCTCATCGGCAATAGGAAAACCATGTTGATGTCTGTCGATGGACCTTCGCTTCAGCCATCATACTTAAGTTTTTGCTCCATGGGAATTTTCCTCTTTGTGCTCACGTTGCATTTTCCTCTTTTGAGTCTTCGTTAGACCTTTAGGACACCATTGAGGAAGCTTCGTCTTCCAGACGGGTTGATAAATTTTTGCACTTGAACCTGGGCAATTTGTATTGGGATCCCTGCAGAGTACTGTTTCATCAGGGACTCCTGCATTGGTCATCTCCTCGAGCTCCTCTTGATTCATCAGCAAACAGTCAGTATGCCTGCCCAATCTTTCATGCACACTGGTTCTGCCCCCCAGCCGATCATGTACCGATGCCCTCTTTCTGATCGGCTTACCGATGTATCTGCTCTGATCACCATAGCGCGGTCTTCTTTCTGCCCGATCGGCTCGATCATAACCATTGCACTCGGGGCAACTATCAACAGTAGGCAATTTAATGCCTTCTTCCCAACAATAGATGAAGAAGGGGCATCTCCAATGGTCTTTGTGCCAATGCCACGCTTCCCAACGCAACTCCTCTTGCTGATGCCGATAGCGGTCACATGGAATTCTATACGGAACTGGTCTAGGAGGCCTTCTTGAACTACTGCTTTCTTCAACTCTCTCTTTCCCCTTCAAGTCATCGGTAGTTGCTTGATTTCTAGGATCCACCGATGCTCTCCTCTTAGCGCTTACCGATGTCAACACTTTGGTCTTGTTTACGACCTCCACTATGTTTGTTGGGAAAGGATGTTGATCAATCTTCATCGGCCTCTGAGCTTTAGAGTTGTCAAACTTGATCCTCCTAGATTCAATTGCCGATTGCAACTACTGTCTGAAAACCTTGCAGTCATTGGTACTGTGCGAAGTTGCATTATGAAATTTACAGTACCTTATCTTCTTCAGCTCATCTGCCGATGGAATCACATGATTGGGTGACAGCTTGATTTGGCCCTCTTGAAGCAGCAGATCAAATATTCTATCGGCCTTTGTGACGTCAAACGTGAATTTCTCTGGCTCTTTCTGACCAAAAGGACAAGATAAAGGTTTTTTACCTTTTACCCACTCAGCCAGGCCGACAGTTGGTTCTTCATCTGAATCTGATTCCTCTGCCTCTTCTACAAAGGACACCTTCTTGTTTCAGCTCTTCCTATATTCTGGAGCTTGAGCACCTTGATCAGAGATCCTCACCTATTCTTCATGTCTCGTACCCTTTGCACAAAACTCTCTACCAATTCGTCGCTTCGCTGTCTCAATTTCATCAAATCGGTAAGCTTCTTCTCATGGACACCAGCAAAGAAGTACTTATGGAATTGTCTTTCTAGATTGGTCCAAGTAAGAATAGAGTTCGGTGGCAATGATATAAACCACGCAAATGCTGATCCAGACAAAGAGGACGAGAATAAACGGATCCTCAGCTCATCCCTGTTCGCTGCTTCCCCGCACTGGATGATGAATCGGTTGATGTGCTCCATTGTTGACGTATCATCTTGCCCAGAAAACTTAGTGAAATCTGGCACCTTGTACCGATTCAGGAAAGGAATTGAATCATAAGATGAAGGGTATGGAGTCCGATAAGAGTAAGTATCGATCTTGGGCTGAATCCCAAATTGTTCTTTCATCACTTCTGCAATCTTATCGGTCAAGAGTGCATCCTGATCTTGCCGATGCACTGGCTGGATCTCTACTGGAGGCGTTGGCTGATATGCTTCTACATGCCCCTGTGGCATTTGGCTTGGATGAATCGGCATATTCATGGCATCAATCTGCGGAGTAAAGTTCATCGGCTGCTTTGCCGATGCTTGTTCCTGGAAAGTTGTCTGTGGACTATACCGTTGAGTCCCCATTGCTTGGTAGCTTGGCTGAATAGCAGATTGCTGAACTGGCGCTTGCCCTGACCAATTGAGATTGTAACTCATCAGCACCTGACTTGTCGATGGCTGATAGCTTGCAGACAATTGATGATCTCGTATAGATGGATGATAGCCAGCATAATTGCTCTGAATTACAGGTAATCCAGACTAAGATATGAATGGTAGTACGGGCTGCTCTGCAGTGGAAGCTCTCTGTTGAACTGGTGGAGGATTAGTCAATGGATTCGCATAAGATATCTGTTGCGAAGGTGCGTAGAATCCCATTGACAATGGCTATATAGCAGGAGGTACAGTAGAATAATGCAGCACTTGAGCCACCGACCGAATTGGAGTAGCCGATGTCATTGGACCCTTCCCTGCTACATCATGCACTTGAGGCAGTCCAGAGTTGGCAGTAGATGGACCTGGAGGCATACCGTATCCCCACCAATTAGCAGCAGTTTGACTATGTTGACCTGAAGGACCTGACATTGCCGATGCCGATAGATCTGTGCTCAACTGAGTACTAGGCCTCTCCTGAGACATTAGATCTAATCCTATTGGTGTGGCTTCAATGATGGATGGTCCTGATATAGCTGGAAGAGTAGACGCTTCCATACTTTCATTGGCTAGAGTTGCCGATGGAGTACTGGTAGATGCCGATCCCGGCTGATGATATGCCGGCCCGACATACTTTGGTGCTTGTCCGTCCCTTAATGTTTGCACAACAGCATTGTAGATAGTATTGGACAGCACGGTGGAGTGGTTGATCAAAGCTTGATTTAATGCAGAATTAACCATCTTCTGTAATTTATCAGGGTTAGAGTCAAAGGTTACCTGCCAAGGCAACGGCAGATGCTTCTGGATGACTTCTCCGCCCCTGTTCTTGCTGAAAGACTTCAAGCAGAGCTGCCTGTAATCCTCCATAGCTTTTTCCATGGCTTGCTTCTGATCCTCCTTGAGATCTGACTCTGATATCTCGATGATGTTTTCTGGATTGATATTAGTAGGATTCTTCATGATAGATCTGTTGACTTGGTCCCACCGGGCGTGCCAAAAGATGTGTTGATGCAAAATTATATCAGCAAACACACCGGGCTAATACCCACAATCGATATCCGAAGCGTGCCAGTCGATTTGACCTGTTAATCGACAAGGATGATAAATTTGAATAGAATCCAAACGAGACGACAGCGATACGCCCGGACGTCAAAGCTCAGAAGGTATTCGATAACTGTTGAACAGATCAGACAAGACAACAGCGATACGCCCGGTCGTCAAAGCCTGAATCGTGCTCGGTAGACGCGGAACCTGCAAGGTCGCCGGAGATCAAGTTGATGCAGCCCGTCGATTCTTGAAAGAACTCGTTGAAAAAGAAAAGGTACTTGGCGAAGTCGCCGAAAAGTAAAGTACTGGTAAAGGTAAATAAGAAGTAGATTTGTTTATTGATGCTTGGATGTCCATTACAATGCCCTTTGGCATATATTTATACTCTACTAATCAAAAGAGTCCTAATTTAATACGTAAAGCTCAAATATAGAAGAAATAAACTAATTCCTTATACGAACTCTATTCCTTGAAAAAGAAATAAAACTTGTATAGGAGTTGGATTTAAACTACAATACTAAAAATCATAAGCTTCGTGTCGCCGATCCGCTGTCCGCTCCCGTCACGATGAAGTCATCTCCTTATCGGCACATCCCTGGCATCGGCAACAACCTTCTAGCCTTCCTGCCTATCTTATTGGCAACGGCCCTCTGGCTTCATCGGCACTGTACGAGATCAACATGTCCTTCATCGGCAACCATCCATCGGCAACTCAGAAGCAATGCTGAAGAACAATCACCCTCTTGCCGATTTAGTTCAGTCTCCCGATCCATATTGACACGTGCCAAAAAACGATGTCAACACTTTTATTGGATTTGACTATAAACTAGCACTCTATTTAAATAAAATATAAAGTGTGGGTGTTTTTAAAATATCTTGCTTTCGCTATTCTTTTATTAAAAAGGTGTTGAAATAATCTTTTGTAAACTCTGATAAATTAAATTTATGTGTGAATTTTATGTAACATGTGGACTATGGTTACTGAATCAGTATCATTTTGGTTGTACATTGAAAAAGTTTGAGATCCCTCGAAATTTTTTGAACTACCGGGTTTATATGGGTTCAAATATGCAAATTAACAGATTATCAGTTAATTTCGTACTTGAGCTCGTATAAATTGGGCGGTTCTGTTACAGCTGGCATCAGAGCAAGGTTCAGTATACTACTGTTCACATGTGTATTTTAAACAAAAAGATTTTGTTTTATCAAACTAATTGATAGCTTATAGTTATATATAGGTGTTTAAATCTATGATTTCAAACCTAAGTATGTGCTAGTTGTCATATCCTTTAAGCTCAGTAGAAATTTCAGGTGGCTTATTTAAGTACTAACTTTGGAAAAATTGCATCATATTTTCGTTTGCCGTTGCCCATACAATGGTGGAGTCGTATGGGTGCCATTCACTTGAATGGTAATGTATGGATCATTTTTGCCTCTACGCCAAGGTAAGGTTGGTTCGACGCCAAGGTAAGTGTGAGTTGTGAGAGCATGATCGGATACACTGCCAATTTAGGAAAGTTCTTATATGGTACTGAAGTATTTACATGCCGAGAGCATGTTTATATGGATGTCCGCATGTGAATATGGATGTCCGTATGTGAGGGTGTTTTTCTCCTGTTATGGCGATGCCATCTTCTGACGATGATTTGGGTAGTGTGCACCTACATATATGCATATTTGGGCATATGCATAGATGGAGGGGGTGTGATTAATTCAGTGTTTTCACCTAGTTTGGATGGTGCGTGGAAATTTTACGTTGAATTGCATTCATGATGTGGGTTTGGGCTGAAATATTCATGATGTGGGTTTGGGCTGAAATAAATTTTCTGTAGATACTCTAATCACGCAACGTGTAGAACGAACTAGTTCCGTATATATGAGAGTACGTAGGAATGCCACCGCTTATCATGAATTAAAAATCTATTTCTTTCCTAAATATGTGAGGACGTATAGAACATGCATGCATCATATTGAAATGTTCATGTCATGTCTTTGCATTTCTCTCTCTCCTCCTCAATTGATTCTCTTTTTGACAAGGATCGTCTCCCGAGAGTCACAGTCTTGGACAAATGGCTCACATGAAGTGCACTGCTCACAAGGTCCACCAGAGGAAGAGTTTCAAGTCATCAAATTGTAACTAGAGAGCCACATGGTATTAAGTTCTTAATGAAGTTTTGCATTTCTTCGCTACTACGGAGAGTTTTTCACTCCATGTGTCATCCAGAAGATAGAAAACCTCGCAATCAATGGAGCCAGTCCTAATAATGTTGAGACATGAATGTCGAGCCGATTGGAGTTTCAATGCACTAACAATCAAACTGAATATCAAGCTCTTATATTCGGGTTGATCATGTTAACTTCTATGGAGGTGCAACATGTTGAGGCCTATGGTGATTCATTGCTGGTCGTGCAGCAAGTTGATGGTGAATTTCAATGTTTAGATGAATCACTTCGAACTTCTCTTAATACTTGTCTTGACCTTATTTCTAAGATTGCCGAATTCAAAATTCGGCATGTTCCAAGACATGAAAATCAAAAGGCCTACATGTTAGCTCAACAGGCATCAGGATTTGATGTTAGTGGGCGTAATTTTCATATTCAAAATAAGCCGATGCATCAAGATGATCATTTTTTCTGTGCAGGTCTAGATGAACCGGCCTGGCCGACTGCTTCAGTCGGCCTAGCCGGGCACCACACGGCTAAGCCGGGTCGTCAAGCCGGCCTAGCCGGCTTTGCTGACTGGAGGAACAGTTGGCTAAGCCGATTGATGCAGTCGGCCTAGACGACTCTGCTGACTGGGCAGCCCAGTCGGCTAAGCCGACTGCTACAATCGGCCTAGCTGACTCCTCTGTAGGTGCTGCTACTGATTCACCCAATGGTGATCCGAATCGGTCTAGCTCTCATTCTGATGGTGCTAATACCAATTTATAAGATTGGAGGACTCCTTTAATGAAATATTTAGGATCCTGGTGCTAAAGTTGATAAGAGCGTGCGAAGAAGTGCATTTAAGTATATTATCCAACATAATGAGCTCTATCGAAGAATTGCTGATGATTTATTGCTCAAGTGCTTAGGATTTGATGATGCAAGGGTGCCAATGGGAGAAGTCCATGAAGGAATTTGTGGTACACATCAATCAGCCCCGAAGATGAAGTGGTTGTTGAGAAGGGTTGGTTTCTACTGGCCTACTATGATAGTCGATTATTTTCTCTACCACAAAGGTTGTCATGAGTGCCAATGGTTTGGTAATATTCATATGGTGCCTACTGTAGTACTCCATCCTATTGTGAAGCCGTGGCCATTCAGAGGTTGGGGGTTAGACTTTATTGGCCAAATTCATCCCTCATCTTCAAAGGGACATCAATTCATCTTGGTTGCTACTGATTATTTCACTAAGTAGTGTGAAGTGGTTCCTTTGAAGAATATTACTCATAAGGAGGTTATTGAGTTCATCACTGAGCATATTATTCATAGATTCAGCATTCCTTAATCTTTAACTACAGATCAAGGGACTTCCTTTATGTCCAAAGAAGTTAAGAAGTTTGTCGAATCCTACAAGATCAAGTTGGTCAACTCATCTCCATATTATGCTCAAGCTAATGGCCTAGCTGAAGTTAGTAACAAGACTCTAATAAAGCTCATTAAGAAGAAGATCGAGGAACAACCAAGGAAGTGGCATGAAACTTTGTCAGAAGCTTTGTGGGTGTATCGGACATCAAAGCATGGTGCTACAAAAGTGACTCCTTTTGAGCTAGAGGCTTATAACAAGAAGGTCCGAAGCAAGTCGTTTCAAGTGGGAGATTTAGTTTGGCAGACTATACTTCCTATTGGATCAAAAAGTGACGAATTTGGCAAATGGTCGCCCAATTAGAAGGGTCCTTTTAGAGTGGTTAGAGTCATCTTTGGGAACTCATACTTGCTGGAAACACTGAAAGGTGAGCCTCTCCCAAAGGCAATTAACAGAAGGTATCTCAAAAAATACTTTCCAAGTGTTTGGTAAGACGCCTAAGTGCTCTACCAAGCAATGGCTGATACATATATCGCCCTTAGCACAAAAAATGGCCGATGTATACATCGCCCTTAGTCACTGGCCAGCCGATGTGATGGGTATCGTGCTAGTCGGTTATGTCTTGACAGGTGTTTTCAAGTCCATGCATCATTCACTTGAAAACAGGGGGCATATGTTGACACTCAAGAATGTCCAATGACATATTTGGCAACATGAGCAAGTTGTGGAGGTCATGGACATGGTCGAGGTCAAGTGGCAGCATCAACGGAGCAAGCAAACATGCGAAGAAGACGGCGAGCCATGAGCAAGCCTGCCCAGTCGGCTAGGCCGGTTGGCCAAGCCGGCTAGGCCGGCTGCCCTCAGGCGGCTTAGCTGGGCCATGGGTCGGCTAAGCCGGCCCTGCCGTCTGCTGGCTGCGTGGGCCAGCGAGATCGGCTAAGCCGGGTCAGCAGACCGGCTAAGCCGACCCGATGCTGGCATGGCAAGTAAGGGCCGGCTAAGCGGGTCCCTAGGCCTCCTTAGCCAGGTCCGCGCTGAAGGACGGACCGCGCCCGTGGAAACTGGCTTAGCCGGGTGCCTGGCCGGCTAGGCCGGCTTAGTGCTGAGTCCGAACCAATTTGATTCTAAATCGTGTTTTGGCAAGTTTTAGGGGTGAAAAACTTGGAGATCACATATTAGAGTTGTTTCTTACTGGGATAAGACCACCCCCTCTATATAAACGAGAGGATCATGGCTGATTGATCCCATCCAATCAATCGAAAAAAACCAATCTATCATCTCTTTTGCCTCTTTTCTCTCCTCAGCCTCTTCACCTGTTGTCCGGTGTTTCTCTTCACGAGATTCATTGGCATCTTAGGCGGCCTTGCTGATTCTAAGAGATCCCTCACGTGCTCCCTCCTGATGGATCCTTCCGGAGGTGATTCTGAGGCTTATTCAGTCATACACGAGCTCCACATCGGCCTTTTCAATCTCTAGATCGGTTTGGCTGGTTACGCTGCGTGTTTGCTGCGCTGCAGGTTGTCTTAGCAACTTCCTTGGGCGTCCAAAGCCCGCTGGTGTGTTGGCACGGTCGCGAATCGGCGTAAACACACCTAAAAAAAGAGAAAAAAAACCCTTTTAATTATAGACTATAGATGATTATATGATAAATGATAATAGTATAGAGAGAAGTGCACAAAGCCCATTAAGTTAAAGCTTTTAAATTATTATAGGTGGTATATATATAATATATATATATATATAATATATGTGTTGTCCATAAACCTACACAAGTCAAATGCCAGCTCTTCCACGAGAATGTACTTACCTGCTATTATATACTCAATTGGCTTGATAGTTATTATTACCACCCAACTTAATCCATGAGATATGGTAAAATATATATTGTTAGCAATGTTCCAATAATTAACTAAATATATATTAGCGACAACATGGTATATTTTTCTAGCTTTCCTAGCTCATTCAATTCGTAGCCAGCGAATGAATGGTAATCCAACTTACGATACAGGGAGTACGTACATAACGTGTCCTGGGCTACTTAACTAAGTAGTATACTAGGAGTACTATACAGAGCAACAAGTGTGTCTTTTTGTAATGGTTGGAGATAACCAGCAGGTAACCGAGAGTGTTGTCCCCAAGCAACTAACCTGGATATGATTGGATACTCTGCTCTGCTCTTCATTGCAACTAATAATCTTGTGACGGTCGAACCTACCAACATTATTCCAAACGCCCGTGTGTGCATGTCATCTTATATTTACATACTACGAAAACGCCGACAGAATGTCGGATGACGTCATCGTGCATGCACCCTATAGCCAGCTATTGCTGCCGTTTGCTTATTCATTCGATCGCCTGGCACTGCTGATGACAGACACTCTAGCTTGCCCCGTTTGGTTTATATTAGGGCACATTTCAGTATTAATCTGTGCATGTTTGTTATTGTATACGGAGTATATGAGTATATATATATATATATGCTAGTGGCTGCAGCGGATTATGTTTTATATCTATGAGCTGCGTGAAGGTTTTTCTTCTTTGTCGTCGTGTCTATCCATCTCTCGAACGTTACTAATACTTCTGTAATGAAATGGGTTCAATTTGAGTAGTTACGTTGCACACTGTTCTTTAACTTATTGGCTCATTTTTTTTTTATCTGGTGTTTCTATCTCTGCTATGGCTTTCATCAGACCATGAGTGTGCAATGGCGGCAAGTCTCTGAAGTTGTTTAGACATGCATATTATCCATATTCCATAGGCTTGCTTCCGTTGCTTATTACCAGAGATGGACAGGTGCGCAGTACCTGAAATGGGCAGTTTTTCATGTATATACTAGTACCGTAGCAAACGCTGAGGTGTGTACTGTCGTTGCTAGTTCGCTCTGATGGTACAAGTATAGTTTTCTGATGACAGATAGATATATGTATATAGGATTCATATGCGTGTGCATGTTTCTATACGTATACTACGTAGCCACGCACAGACAAATGCACGGCCGACACGAACATACGTATCAGCTGGCGACGATCGAGATTATGAGTGACACACACGTATACGTGCGTACGTGCCTTGAATTGATTGTGTGGACACCGATCGTGCGTAGAGGGAGATGAAATGAATGCATCGTCCATCTTCATACCATGCTTGCACGTAAGAATCTTTGAACCAGATCTCGACAGATCACTGATGCGGCCCTATAATCCGGCTAGTAGCTAGAGATTTCAATTTACCACCAGGCAGAGCACGACACGATCGAGAACGTAACTCATGTACGGCCGGTCTAGCTAGTGAACGAGAGAGACATGAGACTACGACGATGACTCGACGAGACATGAACTCGACGAGAGCCTGCTCGATAGATCGAGCTGAGCAGCATAGCCAGAGCCGGAACCGACCGAATATTTACAACTATAGCATGCAACGCGTTCCGCGGAAAACCGTGCCGATGCTTCACATCACATCATTATCTCGGAAGATCCGGGCCGGTGCGTGGTGGATCGGATGGACTGGTCACTCCAGTCAGAGTTTCTCTGCCGCCGCCGCCGCGCGCGCATGCACGGTGGCCTTTTTTTGGCCCTGCATGGTGCATGCGCTACTTGCCTTTTGGACCGGCGCACCGCCACGGCCAAAGGCGCGCGCGTGGTCACCCATCAGTAAAAACTGATGCTTCAAGGTACAAACTGTTGGCAGCAGTACTGTTCTGCCTTTTCGCCTTAGGCCTTGTTTAGTTCGTTAAATTGGTGCTGGAATTCCTGTAGCGGAATTTCTGTAGTATTTTGTTTGTATTTGGTAAAAATTATCTAAATTTTGACTAATTAGGCTTAAAATATTCATCTCGTAAAGTATAACAAAACTGTGTAATTAGTTTTTGATTTCATCTACATTTAATACTCTATGCATGTGCCGATATTTTAACACGACGAGGAATAAGAATTCTGTATAGTAAATTTGGTAGGCAAATTCCATGAACTCAAAGGCCTTGGCTTGACCACCGTCCACGCTGGCTCTCGCTCCACCGGCCGGCCTAGTAAAACTGCCAGACATCGTTACTACGTCATCAAAAGCCGCTGTCAATAATTTGTTGGTCTGTGGATTGTGACCGATAGCAGGCGTGTAAATTCCTCCATATATATCCCTTTCTGTGTGTCACTGTACAACGTCCTTTGTCTTTTAACCTCTTTCCTCTTGGTTTCTCCCTACTCCTTCCCCACTCACCGTGGCTTCCCCGCTGGGATCTAGTAGGATGATGACGAACCAACTATAATTTCTTTCGAGCTTTCTTAAAAGTTAACATAACTTATTTATGGTTGGGATAAAATGGAAGAGGCAATACACATCATTTCACATTGGGTAGTCCCCTTAGTTTGTCCTCCTCGACTAATGAGCTAATATCATCTACAAGAGTCTTTCAAAACTCACTCCTCGTCATGTGTTGGGTTGGAATCATCCGATCTTATATCCTATATCCGAAGTTAATATTTTCCTTTGGTTGCAACACATAAAAAATCCGTCCGTCATGAAGTCGTTATGCTAAGCTGCCAACAATGTTATCTCTTTTTTTTTTTTGAGAATTACCAACAATGTTATCTTTTTTTTTTAGCGTACCAACAATGTTATCTGCTGGGACCATTCATTCGTTGCAAAATGGGCTGACTCCAGATCGATTGATTCGGCAAACCAAACAGGCCGTAATAGCACGTGCCTCGCTCATTCGCCACGGCCTACCCTGATCACGCTAAAACTGACATCGTGGAACAAAACCGCTAGCTCCTTCCTCCTTGCTTTTAGTCACGTCGATCGAGGAGTATACGAGTACGTATATAATATGTATGACACACAGGTTCTCTTTCTGAATTCACGTTCGCTTCCAACCAGCCACGGACGATGAAATCTGCTCATTGCGAGTTACTGTAGATGAGAACCCACATATGGCTATGGCCCCGCCGTCTCCAGGTCCAGCCTCCGAGCCGTCGACGTTGATCTTTTAAAACATGTATGTATGTATTCGCGCACATTGGTGCTCCTAGCTTCGTGTCTTGATTCAAATTTTGAAAAAAAGCAGGGAGCAGAAGAAAGTGTGGAGGTAGAGCAGGGCTGGGGCATAGAGTCCATACAGGCCCATATAACTAATTGGCTGAGCCCAAGCCTGAACGTGTGTCCACTCTCCAGTGTCGGGTTCCACCTGGGCACCGGCCATGTCCCTCTAGCCCATGCCGAGTGCACAGAGCCGCGGCATGAGCCGCGGCCCATACCGCTACGGCCTCCTAAAAAAAGAATGGGCTAGGCCCACACGCCTTCCCTCTCCGTTCCATTCCGGATCACCCGCCCCGCCATCCCTGATCCTAATCTCTCTCCCTGCACCGGCTAATCAATCTTATCGTGCAAGCAACGGCACTACGGCAGCACACGAGGCCGGACGCGGCGCGACGAGAAGACGACGACGCCGCAGGGACTACCCACCGCTCGCCTGCGTGCTCTGCTCCTCCCCGCCCGTTGATCAGGGAGACCGGGGCCTAACCGCGTCATCTGACGGTGCGGTGACCAGTCGCCGGAGCCGCGTAACGGGGCCATGAATTCATGCCGGTGTGTGCGCGCGGCTGTTTCTTGCTCCGCTCATCTTCCTTGCAAAACCGAAAATTAAATTTTGTGAATTTAAATCTGACCACTTGTCTTATTTATAAGGACATCACTTTTTTTTATTGCAACTGTTTTATTAGTAAAAGTTTTTTAAAAAATAACTTCAATTTGACTACGTTAAAATAGAGGGAGTATCAGCTAAAAAGACGGGGCACAATAAAGTTCTAGCTCACAAAAATACTCATATAAGACATTGTTTAGATCCATGGAGATAATAGTTAGCCACTAAATAATTTGTTTTTTGAATCTGAACAACTATAGCTAGTTGTTTACTAGCTAATTGTTAGCTAAATAATAACTATTTCACTAGTTGAACCAAAGTAGTTAAAAATAATTGTGAACTACTCGGTATTAGCAGCTAATGGATCTAAATGGTTCTTAAGTTGCCATAAAAAATTACAGGGGCAATTCCGAAATCCCCACACAAGATCGAAGAAGCTCACATGCTGCACCTGCACGTCGTCGTTTTCGAGTCTCCCACGTCTGCTGTTTGTTTTTCCTTGACAAAGTGGCCACAAAAAGATGAGGTGGACCGCGCCTCCTTTTCTGCCCTCTGCATTTCATAATCAACGCCATCCACCCCCCCGCTCTGCTGGTCCCTAACTCCCAACCTCTCCCAAGCTAATTCCCCCACAAAGCATTAATCAATGAATTAATTATGCGTGTAGTAGTCCTAGCACTACCATTACTAACTAGCCATAACTATAATACTGCAAGCAAAGGACAAAGGTGCTGCTATGCTGCCCATGGTTTAAGGCAAAAGCAACTATAGCACAGGCAGGCTTTGGTTGCTTGCCCACTGTTCTTGCACAATTTCAGCAACACCCTTTCCTCTCCACCTTTTCACACTTTTACACACCGCCTCCCTCCCTCTTGTGCTTGCTGTGCTGTTCTGTGCTGTGCAACTGGTTGGATTTTTTTTTTTTTTTTTTGGTTACTCCACGAAATGTAGAATACCAGTTACCACCCACCCACAGGATTTCCTCCTCTTCTCTCCCTCTTTTCTCCAAAGCAAGAAGAAAGAAACCCAGCAGCAGCCACCAGCACTATTTATCCACAGAGCCCCCTGTATTTGGTTGGTACTACAGGATCCTTTCTCTTCTTCTCCGGTGGATTGGATCTGCTATCTTATCTGTTCATCATCTCATCACAAGAATAATAACAACCCCTGCCTTCCTGCCTGTGTATGTGTTGCTTGCTACCCTGACCTGGCCTCGGAGAAGGAAGAGGAAGAATTGGTGGGTCAGGGTCTCAGGGCTGCAGCAGCAACAGCGGCAAGGAGGAGCAAATCGATTTCTGAAAAATAAATAGAACGGGTAAATCTCACAATTTTTTCGTTGCCGCAAGTTCTTGGATCTGAACAAGCCTGGCAAAAAAAATTTAAAGCACAGTTGGGGTGGGACGATGAGGACGATGACGATTCTGATATGAACGATTGAACTGCCCCCTCTCACATCAGGAGAGCTGACGGATCTGTCCGTGCAAAAATTGCCGGTAAATCTCCTCTCTTCCTTGCTTTTCCTCCCCCAGCCGTTTGGACTGGGTGGGGATCTCGTTCTTGATTCTTGCTGTTGCTGTTGTTCCCTTTACTTTTCCGTGTATACGCATGCTATATATATATATATATATATATATATATATATATATATATGTTTTTCTCTTTGGAATTGGAGGAAAGGAAGACGAGAAAGGTTTGTTTGCAGCCGATCTGAAGGTTAGAGCGACATGTGATGCAGATCTTGTGATGCAGATTCGTAGATCGGAGTTCGAAAATTCGTCGCTGGACGGACGTACCGTACAGATCTGTTGCGGCTTGATTGCGTGTAGCTGTTCATAGTAGGGATTAGCGCTGAAAAATTTGGGGAAAGCAAAGTACGTGCCCTGCTTCAACTTCGATCCAACCAGGCGAGAGGATTCAGAGCCAGATCCCTTCCGTATGTGTCTGCCTTGTCTTGTTCATTTTTTTGGTTTTATTCATTGGATTTTTCGTTTCGTGATTTCGCAGCGTGGGGTGCGGATTCGTTGCTGCCTTGCTGGTACTTTTCGTCGTGCCATGTTGGGTGTTGGCTGCCCTGTTTCTGTTTGACCGGATAGCGTGTTCTACCTTCTTGCATTCCATTTTTTTTCACTCAAAAAATTTGGATCAGACTGCTCTTGAGTTTGCTTCTCATCTTTTGATTTGTGCTTTGTTTGGTGGCATTCGAGTTAGATCTGCCTGCGTGCTGTTTGATCTGAATCGTTGTTTCTGCATTTTGATTGCCCAACTTATTAGTTTGGAGCTAAAGTAAAAGGCCAGTTGATGTTTGATTGATTCCAAAAGAAAAAAAAAAAAAAAAACAGAGGCCAACTCCTGCATTTTCCCTGCGTGCGTGGTCTCTTCTGATTTGCGTTGAGAGTACAGAGATTCAGAGATTCGTTTCCAATTTCCATCCCACCGCTATTCATTCGCTAGCCAGTGTAAATCCGAAGAGAGATTAGGCGACGAGGAAAAGCAAATCGTTCGTCGATGAGGGGATCAATTTGGGCGGACGAGAAGATAGATGCGTGTGCGTGCTAGCAATCCCAATCCGTGTCCGTGTGCCGGGACAGCGATGTGTGCGAGGGAGACCCAGCGCTCCAATCGGCTGAAGCCACGTCGCCCTCGCACTGGGCCTTTTGCCTCGCGGGCTGACTGGGCCGGATACTGTTTATAGAGACGGGGTCTTTTGTGGGCCGGATATTCCAGCCATCTGGCCCATCCATCCATGTTTCCCTGGCTCTTCTCGTTCCCCCTTCGTCCCTGCCGCCTCGCCCTCTCCGTTCCCGCGGCCGCTTCTGCTCGGTGCTCCCTCTCCCTTCCCTCCCGTCCCGTGGAGGTGGAGGCGTGTCCGGCATGGAGTTGGGGGAGCCCCATGACAGTGTGCGGGGCCCGTGGAGGTCGTGGCTGGCGTGGCCCGGTGCGATTATTGTTCGTGGCCCGCGTGTTTTCAGGAGTGGCCTTGGTCAGTTGCCACTCCAGCGATTTCCTGCATCAGAGGGGGTATTGTATCCACGCTGGGAGCAGAAATGGCCGCGTTGGGTGCGCTTGTGCTGGGATTTGTGCCCCATTGCTAATTGCAGTCCTGCAGAGCAAGGACCAATATACGTCTTTGCACTTCCATATGATTTCACTGCATTCTATTCCTGCTGCTCTGTAGGCCTGTAGTGGCTTCCGTGTTGAAGGTGAGTGACTCATTTTAAGTACGATGGCATGGCAGATGCAGTTGATCTGGTCTGCAATTAAGATGACATGCAAAACGTTGCATTGTTTCAATGATTTTTATTTGGTTTAGAACACTGTGGATTCGATAATGTTCCCTACTGCAATTGCCTTGGTAGGTTAACTGTAGGCATTTGTATACGTTTAGCTCTTATCTCTGTAACCCTCTCCGTTTCACTGTATCGCTTGGTTTGCTGATCAAGGTGTCTTCCTTTGATGCAGTAATGATGGGAACAGAGTGCATCATGGCCACACTCGGCGGGGATCCTGAACCCTCAATTCCACCTGGATTTGGTCCCTTCGTCGCCCTAGCGTTACAGGGCATCCAGAACAATGTCAAACCAGGCAATGCTCATTCTAGTTCTGCTCAAGCAGCGCAGTGCATGGAGAAAGACGTCGAAATTCTGGAACATGGTTCGGCGCATGGTCGGAGTGGCAATCCTGCTAGTACTTCTGGGACCCATAGTTGCAGGAGGTCACTTCGTAACAGGCCTCCAATAGACTATAGCCTGTTTGACCTTGTCTCGGATGAAGAACCTGATGCTGAATCAGCAGAAAAGGTTTCACTTGTATATTGATCCTTATATCTTGTGCAATTACCTGAATTTCTCATGATTTTAATGCATTGCCGTGACATTGTTTTATTTTCTTGACAGGGAGTGGGATCAGTGAGACGCAGGCGACAATTACCCAAAGGAGTACTTCGGGGATGTGCAGAATGTGCTGATTGTCAAAAGGTTTGTGTAACTATGCTAAATTGCTGAATTACTTCCATGAAGATGTTTTTTTGCCAGCTTATGCATATCACATCATGCAGGTTGTTGCAAGATGGAATCCATCTGGTGCAAGGAGGCCTGTTCTTGATGAAGCTCCTGTTTTCTATCCATCTGAAGAGGTATCTTATGTTTATCACACTGTGCAGTAGTATGACAGTACTTAGTTTATTTTTACGTACACTAATCTCATGGTACCCTCTTGTCGATCAGGAATTCAAGGACTCCTTAAAATACATTGAGAGTGTACGGACTAGGGCAGAACCATATGGAATTTGTCGTATTGTCCCACCACCTTCTTGGAAACCTCCATGCCTTCTTAAAGAGAAGAACATATGGGAATGCTCAAAATTTTCTACTCGGGTACAGAAGGTCGACAAGCTCCAAAACCGTAAATCATCCAAGAAGAGCAGAAGAGGCGGGATGATGAAGAAGCGGAGAAAACTTTTAGAGCTGGAAGATAACAGTAACATTAATCACAGTCAAACTGGGACGCAGCAAAACCAAGAGAGGTTTGGATTTGAACCTGGACCTGAGTTCACACTTCAGACATTTAAGAAGTATGCGGATGACTTCAGTGAACAATATTTTAAGAAAGAAGTGTTTGGGGACTCACCGCCATCAGTCGAAGACATTGAAGGCGAGTATTGGCGCATAGTCGAAAGGCCTACTGAAGAGATAGAGGTACCAGACTTCTAATATCATAGAGTAACTATGTCATTTGCAATTCATAGCTCTGTTCAAACTTTAGAAAGTGCAAGTAATGTCGTTTTAGATCTGGACTCATTAGAGAGTTTCTGGTTTAGCTTTCAGAGTGCAGCTCTGTTGTTTTATATATGGTTCCTGATTGCCTGAACATTGTCCTTGCATGTGAACTTGAGATATTTCTTGTCCTACTTATAGCATATTTGAAGTTCTAAGACTTGTTTTTGACATATAATCCTGCTTTCTTCTAACTTGTCAGAAAAATCTGTTCTCGTACAGGTAGTATATGGTGCCGATTTGGAGACTGGAACTTTTGGCAGTGGCTTCCCAAAGTTTTCTCCTGAAGTAAAATCTGATGTTGAGCATAAGTACGCAGAGTCTGGTTGGAATCTAAACAACTTGCCTAGACAACAAGGTTCAGTTCTATCTTTTGAGGGTGGTGACATCTCTGGTGTTTTGGTCCCTTGGGTGTATGTTGGAATGTGCTTTTCATCATTCTGCTGGGTAAGATGCTCGTTGGCACGTTTACTTCTCTTAAAATTAAGATTGTTGTCATTGTCCAAATTTGATATTCATGTTCCTGTCTCTGCTTACAGCATGTTGAAGACCATCATTTGTACTCACTGAACTACATGCATTGGGGTGCTCCAAAGATGTGGTATGGAGTTCCAGGAAAGGATGCCGTGAATTTGGAGGATGCAATGAGGAAACATCTACCTGACTTGTTTGAGGAACAACCTGATTTGCTTCACAACCTGGTAAGCGTTTCTCTCTTGACTAGTTATTGTAAACTAGGGCTTCAGGTATTCTTATATCATTAGTTAATAGTTACAGAACATAGAATAGGGGCTAATTTTTTTATTGTGGTCCATTTATATTATGCTTGTAACATCACTATAAATAGTAAACAAATTTGGTGCTGAGTAATGTTAAAAAGAAGTTATGTTCTCTCACACCTGTCTTCTTTTCTATATTAGAAATTTTTTGCCAGCAACCGAGTCATCTCTTGAAGTATCATAGGTTTCAATATATTCATGAAGTATTCCTGTATTGAAACTGAACACTTGCATGTGTGATAAACAGTAACACCTTAACTGTACATGTACAAGGTAAAAATATGGTCATCTGAATATCCAGAAATATTATGCTTAGCATAATGGTGGCTATATGGGAGTTGGCTCTGCTGTGGCATGTGATGTTTGTGCTATTTGCCTTCCTTTTGATACATATATGATATGGGAGTGCATTTATAAGATGGTAACTCCTTCGCAGGTTACTCAATTTTCACCATCATTGCTTAAATCTGAAGGAGTTCCAGTCTACCGATGTGTTCAGCATGAGGGAGAGTTTGTCCTAACATTCCCACGGGCATACCATGCTGGCTTCAATTGTGGCTTCAATTGTGCAGAAGCTGTTAATGTGGCACCGATAGATTGGCTACCTATTGGACAGGATGCGGTCGAGCTTTATCGTAAGCAAGCTCGTAAAATTACTGTTTCCCATGATAAGCTGTTGCTTGGGGCGGCAAGAGAAGCAATAAGAGCTCAGTGGGATATCATGTTCCTCAAGAGAAATACTGCTGATAACTTGAGGTGGAAAAGCATGTGTGGACTTGACAGCACCATATGCAAATCGATTAAGGTAGATGCCTATCGCACTATTTATAAACTATTTTTTTATTTAAAAATCAGTGAAATCTTATGTAATTTCCTGCACAGGCAAGAATCGATATGGAGTTGGTACAAAGACAAAATATATGCTCACCTTTTCAATCTAGAAAAATGGATGCTGAATTTGATTCTACTGAAAGGGAGTGTGCATTGTGCTATTATGATCTGCATCTTTCTGCTTCTGGCTGTCCCTGTTGCCCAGAGAAATATACTTGCCTTGCACATGCAAAGCAGCTTTGTTCATGCGACTGGGACAAAAGATTTTTCCTATTCCGTTATGATGTCAATGACCTAAATCTATTAGCTGATGCTTTAGGTGGTAAGTTAAGTGCAATTCACAGATGGGGTGTCTCTCATCTTGGATTAAGTTTGAGCTCATGTGTCAAACGAGAAAAAGACCAAGATTCGAAGACTCTTCGCAGAATAACTGATGGCCCCAGAAGGTCCTACATGTCTCAGGCGTCAACAGTATCATTGGCACCTTTGTTGGTTTGCAATGAAGAGAACTATGGAAAGAAGACACTGGAGACATCTAGTTTGGAAATGGATACTTCTGGTCCTTTAGACGAGCAAATAAAATCTGGAAATGTTTCTCTACAAAAGGAGACACACACGAAGAATGTGGTACCGTGTATGCTAAACAACAGTGTCAGTCCTGAAGGCCACAAAGGCTCTCTAAACTTTCCAGTTCCTTCTGGTCAGTCATTTTCTTCCAATTTTGCGACAAGGTCCTTAAGTACTTTAGGTGAGTCTATGAAAAATGCATATGGCTTGGCAGTATTGGAAGGGAGCAGAGAATCTTCTCGGGCTGGAGACTGTATATCTCCACTTGGTGTGCATCATAACATACCACCAATGGTGGTTGACCATGGAAGCAATATGAATCTTAGTATGGAGAGGTCAAACAGTTCACATAGTTTGATGGCATCTAACACTAATGCAACTCAGTGTCACTCTTGCAATGCAACTCAGTGTCACTCTTGCAAGGACCAAATGCACGTAACACCAGAAACTAGGGCCTGCGGTTCATCAAGTCAGCCCTTTGCGAGAACTGTTTTAAGAGCACAAAGTGTATCTCAGGAAGCATCAGCTGGTGTCTTTGCTTCAAAGCCTCCCATGGACCCTTCACTTGTGAAAAATACATATGGGGGTTTAAGTTCATGCGGTGCCCATCTTGGGCATCCAAATTTTGGTAACCAGCAACCAAGTGAGAGATGCCTTCAAAGAAAATCTGAATCTCTATCTGGTTCAGAAGCTATGGGTCATTCAGTCGCGTTGGTGCAACCTGCTCTAGAAAATCATAATAGGAATGGAGGTGGACACAAGGGTCCTCGGATAGCCAACGTCGTGCATCGATTCAAGAGCTTAGTTGAACCTTTGGAAATTGGTATTGTGCTATCTGGGAGGTTGTGGTCCTCAAGCCAAACAATATTCCCAAAAGGTTAGTCTTTCCCTGACAATCGGCATGCCTCTATGCATCTGCCAGCTTTCTTTTAATTAGAAGAGATTTTGTTATAAGAACTTAAGAAGCGACCTTTTGCAGCTTTGCATCCTTGAATGATTTTTGTGTTATATGTAGCAGTATCAATGGTAGAGGAATGTTTTGCTGCTGTTAATTACTGGCTTACTACTTACTGAGTGTCTTTCTTCATACATTTGATTTTTTTTCAGCAGTTTGATTTATGCTTTTCTGCTTCCCTTAACATGTTTTACCTTTGTAAACACAGGGTTCAGGAGCAGAGTGAAATACTTCAGCATCATGGATCCAACGCAAATGGCGTACTACATATCTGAAATATTAGACTCTGGACCACAGGGACCTCTGTTTATGGTAAATTTCAGCCTTTTGTACCATCTGTACATCTGTTTTTCTGTATCTTGATATATGTTGCTTGATGCATTCCAGGTGTCTTTGGAAAACAGTAGAGGTGAACTTTTTATCAACGTCTCTCCTACCAAGTGCTGGAGCATGGTCCGTGAGAGGCTGAATATGGAAATACGGAGGCAACTCAGTACGGGAAGAGCTAACCTTCCTGCACTACAGCCTCCAGGATCAGTTGATGGTTTTGAAATGTTTGGGTTGCTGTCACCGGCTATAGTTCAGGTGAGGAAAACATTCACTTGACTGCACTCTGAAACACACTACATCTCAAGAAATGGGAAAAGATACAAACTTTTTGTGGAAAAAAGAAGACACACTGATGAGACACCAATATCATGAGAAGTGAAACCTGTTTCCAGGGTTGCATAATTGCATGATGATTCCGCGCATGGTAGGCTTGTAGCTTGTTCAATGTGAAGTTGTGCACCTTGCCCTATCCTGTTAATTTCTCATCTCAAGCCACTGGTGACTGTCATTTGTGCCACTGAATCATTCCTTTTATTCTTTCCAGGCAATTGAGGCACGGGACAGAGATCACATCTGCACAGAGTACTGGAGATCCAGGTCCCATGTTGTCACTGCAGATCGTGATAGTCAGCCGATGGATCCATCTCAGGCTCAGGGTCCACTGCATGCGCTGAGGGAGCTGTTCCAGCGAGCTAACCGCAATGAGTTGCTCGCTCTACGGAGCCTACTGGTGAGCAACAACAGTCTGGACGACTTCTCCAGGCGGCAGGCTGCCCAAATCCTCGACGAGGAGATGGCCAAGCAATGGCGCTGACAGGCGTAAATACAACTTCTAATCTCTTGATGCCATGGGATTTTCTTTGACGGGACCAAGCAGTTTTCGACACTTAGAGAGCTGCTCCTTACCGTTTCCCCCATGCCCATTCTTTGTATTGTTGTGTCCATGCTCCATGCCATAAGATTTTGCCCCCATTTGGGTGTTCTTATGTGTCGGATGACTGACACCTCATCCACTGACCAGAGTACATACATACCGTTATGTTCTTCCTCAATGTTAAGGGAAATAATAAATATTGTCTGTCTCGAAACATGTGGTGTTCTGCTGTTCTTGCCGAGTAGGTTAACTTATTCTTTTTCTAAACGAAATATTTTACCTTCTTTAGTGAGCTGGCAAATGCAGGCACATGATACCTGGATTTACTTGAAAGGTTGTATGCATCAGAAATGCGCGGTGCCTTTTGACACTAGCAGATATGAGCAATTTATATGACGAGTTGGTCAGAGTGAGACAGTCCATGTATTTCAGCTTCTCGGCTGCACACTGTACATATATCTGGCGTGGTTGATTGGTTACTCCAAGGAAACCCATCTGACTGGTCGCTGCCATGTGGGCCAAACTTCTCACCCTGGCCAGTCTCAGTGTTTTTGCTCATATATGTAAATAAATACTTCTGCAAAACGCTACCCACCAAGAAAATTTAGTGCTACACAATTGCTTGCAATGCCTTTGCATTTTGGCTTTCTAGTCCTAGAGACCTGGGTTGGGCTCACAGAATATGATGGCTCTAGTTATAAAAGACGGAGCTGGACCAACCTTGCGCGGATTCAACATCCAAGCGAACGCCAATATTTGCACTTTAGCTAGGGGATGGAAAATTAAAATGCTAAAATTTGTAATATGGATATCCGTATTCATATCCATTTTTAATATGGATACTAAATGGGTGTATCAGCATTTTCTCTATTAGATTCCAGATATGAATTAGACAAACCTATGTAATATTAAGATTTATTCATATTCATGGAGAACAACTCATCATCAAGGCTATATAGTCGCAATTGATCTGAATCCATTTATCAATATTTTCTCTATTTATTTATTTATTTATTTATTTATTTGTATCCAAATTCGATTATCAGTATTTTCTCTATTTATCCGAAGTCATTAATTTTTTGATGGGCTATCCTTGTCTATGTTATATATACATAATTTACTCTCTAGTTTTGTAATAAATTGGTAATTATAAAATATTGACAATAATGGCTACTTGTTTCTTATTTGAATTTCTCCACTTGATATATCATTTCATTAAATATTATCCATTATAATTTCATTCACTTCAATATCGAGGAGATGTACTTTGATTTTGTTTCACTTTGACTATCAATGGACTTAGTAGTAAAATTCTATTCGTATATGTTGAATTTAACAATATGCACTTTGAGTTGAATTGCATAAGATTCTATCCATGTGCCCTTTGTCATGCCATATGCCGCCCGTTTAGACATCTGTGTTGATCATTGATCATGAACTAAGCGTAGCTTAATTCATGAATAGAACTAAGCGTAGCTTAGCTAGTTAAGGTTTTTTTTTTTTTTTTTTTGCGTGGTGGACTAGAAATTGTCCACCTGCAAGTGTACGTCACAAGCGTCTGCATTTTTGCAACTTGTGTGTGCGCTGGCAGCCGATGACTAACCAGAGAGGCAGAGACCTGTCTAATTTTGGGATCCATTCAACTGGCTGCTGGCTCTGCAGCCATGCAAGATGCATGCACAACTGCCGTCGATCTGCAGGTGATGGTGAAGAGATAGATGGTGAATTGGTGATGATATGCAGATTGTTCTTAGAGCCTTAATGTGTCTGCTTTTGGACCATCGCAGCCTGGTTTTGCTTTCATCACTCCCTGTTTTTGCTCTAAACGACTTGTCAAATCCATTGAATCTATAAACTATATACAAGAGACATAAGGAGATCAGCAGCAGCATATATGTGAACATATATGGGCTCTACACATCTGGGTGCTACAGGAGGCACTGTACCAATTTCGGCGTATATCCTGTATTGTTGGGCTTTCGACCGCCTCAAACCTTTTTGCGTGGCGCCCAAAATTGCATTGGGCTACTAATTGCAGTGCACAAATGCAAACATATAGAACATATAATTGAGATCGAGAACATGTCCGTTGACGCGACGTATAACTGGGATCATGTTGATGATGGTGTTATATCGGAGCACGCGAGTTGTTCTATCTACCCTTAAGATCTATGTATAATTAAGCACCCTGGTGATACAAATAAGATCATTAACACGCATAGTTCAAGATTGAATTACAAGAAATGTGATGCTTTTAATTACAACAATCAATAAAAATACACTTTAGTTATAGCTAGGTACTCAGAACTCTAAGACAGTCTTTATATCCTTTCTAATTTATAGGAATGGGAATTTTAGTAAAAAAAACTCCAATAGCTTATTTAATTGGATCTCCAAATATAGACATCTATTCCAGGTTTCTATAGCTAGTCAAATATGGAGAGCGAGAATGATTCTCTATAGTGTACACAAGATATAGAAAATCTATTGGAGAGAGCAAAGATATAAAAACCAATTTTTACTCAAATAACTCTTGAAACGATGATTTAGAGTGGAGTAAATTTTTGAAAGACTCTTAGAGATGTTCTAATATAGTGATTCTAGAAATTTTAGGACAAATTAAGAGACAACACAAAAGACACATGCACCCTCACTTTATTTTCTAATCAAACATTATTATTGACATGATTAATGGTGATTAGTTGATAAATAGAAATTATTTAACACAAAACTAATTCTTGTCACTAGAACTCTCTATATTTGAGTATAGCTTAGCTATATTACAGGACAAAGGGAGTACACATCAAATTATGAACTAGTTAATAAGAAAAAAATATATAGTGGTTTATTAGATAACCTTTAACTATTTATTTGAACCTTGTGATAAGTCGAAACATTTCCAATGTATGGGTTAATTTAAACAATTTAATATGTGGAGACATTTTAGTCAATTAGGGGCTTGATGTATGCAAATTGAATGGTTAGACTAGGGTCGATGTAATATAATATGTTAGATATATATTCCAAAGAACACCATATTTTACTTAGATCTAATTCAAAGCCTATTTAAATTAATTTTCCTGAGATAAATCACGCATGCCATCCAAAGTACCATAAACTCAAGCAATTAATCTATGAAATGGAGATATATGCATACATAATAATATAACTATTTGGATTCCCTGCGCGTTGCTATGAGATTTAAGGTTATTTGATATAAATTACAAACATATATAAACCTTAAGGGTCTCAAGGATCACGTTGCCACAGAAATTGTTGATGATTTCGAATAATATTATTTATACAAAATAGATAAATAATTATAAGTTAATATTAGTGGATGACTTGGTATAGTGCTAGTGGACGATGTGTCTTGATGAGATATAGAACATAATTGCAAATGCTAGTTGACCATAAATGCATCTGATAGTGGATTATGAGATGGATAGCTTATAATGACTGTGTGCCCTGGTGATGATGTGGTGTAAGGATACACTAGAGAAATATGCTAGTGGGTCTTAGCTTTATAGTAGTTTAAGATACCAACAATAGATATAACATCAAATCTTGAATGATCTTGCCATGAGCTAGCTAGCTGATAGCAAGGTTTACTCAATCCTAAACTTAAAAAGGCATTAGCAATGTGTGTTCCCCCCTTCCTTTTTCTGTGTTGGTCTTTCAATTTGAAATAAGCTCTCTGTATTACTCTTTATATTCTTCCTAACTGATATAAGTACATATTTTGGTAAACAAATATTCTCCAACAACATTAGGTCTCCAAATATATAGCCATCCTCTATTCTGAATTTTTCTTGCTCGTCAAAGATGATGGAGCACAAGGTAGGATCTCTAGAATACACGCAAGATAAAGAGAAACAGTTGGAGTGTGGAGAAATATTTAGAGAGCGGTTTTTATTCAAATGGCTCTCCAAATGATGGTTCAAAGAGTGAGTTAAAAGAGACTGCCCTTTTGGAAATGCTATAGTGCACATTCTAGGGAAAAACAAATTGAGCTGTCAATCTCACAAAACCTTAGCCATTGCATGAATAAAAAGCACTTTGGGTTGTTTGTGGGAGTTGGAAAGGGCATATGATCTTATAGAGGAATGAACAATGTGGGGGATCGATCTTATCTATTCCCTATCCACATATCAAAACCTTTACTATCTATGCTAAAAAAGGATAGACAAAATAGTCGAAGAAACTTATGAATTCTAAAAAAGGTTCAAGATATGATCAATCAACAACTGTCTTAATGAGAATTTACTTGTGCTCCTAGAATCAATACCATATCATGATATGTGAGGAGACCAGACGATACGAAAGAATAATGTATATATGTTGCTTTTTGCAAAAAAAAAGGAAAGAATATGTGTACATAGATGGTGCTGAATCAATAGTGTGACAAAAATAGACTCTTAATACATACGTACGTACGTACGTACGTACGTATATACATACATACATACATACATCGTGTGTCCGAACATGTGATGGCGACACCAGTGACTTTCCAATTAAGATAGGACTACATCAAGAGTCAGCATTGAGCCCTTACCTATTTGCCTTGGTGATGGATGAGGTCACAAGAGATATACAAGGGGATATGCCTTGGTGTATGCTCTTTGCTGATGATGTGGTGCTAGTTGACGAGAGTAGAGCAGGGGTTAATAGAAAGTTAGAACTATGGAGGCACATGTTAGAGTCGAAAGGTTTCAAACTTAGTAGGACCAAGACCGAGTACATGAGGTATGATTTCGGCATGACTAGGCAAGAAGAGGAAGACGTTAGTCTTGATGGGCATGTGGTGGCCAAGAAGGATACCTTTCGGTATCTAGGATCAATGCTACAAAAGGATGAAGACATTGATGAGGATGTTAGACATAGAATTTCAGCCGGTTGGTTGAAATGGCGTCAAGCTTTCGGCGTCCTCTGTGACAAAAGGGCGCCTCAGAAGCTAAAAGGTAAGTTCTATAGGACGGCGATTCGCCCGGCGATGTTATACGGTGCAGAATGTTGGCCTACAAAAAGACGATATGTCCAACAACTGAGTGTAGCGGAGATACGTATGTTGCGTTGGGTTTGTGGGCACACAAGGAGAGATAGAGTCCGGAATGATGATATTCGGGATAGGGTTGGGGTAGCACCAATTGAGGAGAAGCTGATTCAACATCGGTTGAGATGGTTTGAACATGTTCAACGAAGGCCTCCTGAGGCGCCAGTGCGTAGTGGGGTTCTAAAGCGGGATGCAATGTAAAGAGCGACAGAGGTCGACCTAAATTGACTTAGGACGAGTCGGTTAAGAGAGACCTTAAGGAGTGGGATATCTCTAAGGATTTAGCTATGGATAGGAGTGCTTAGAGACTAGCCATCAACGTGCCTGAACCATGACTTTTATGTGTTACTCTGTGACTTGTCTCTTGTGGGTTTCATCTCTAGCCTACCCCAACTTGCTTGGGAAAAAAGGCTATGTTGTTGTTGTTGTGTGTGTATATATATTATTTATATATATATATTGTACAGGGAAGTGAAAAATTTTATACAAGGAAAATATCTGAAAATATGAAATAATTTTATATAGAAAGAATTCAAACTATATAACGTTTTACCAATATCTATTCAAATTATATATAAGTTTGGGACATAAAAGCTAGCGTCAATATAGTATATTGATTCTTTAGCAAATGACACTATATTGTAAAAGAAATTATTGCAAAAATTTGTTTTGTATAACTTTTTCTGATTAAAAATATGCTTATCGTTTTAGGACGAGGGTACTGACTTTTCCCACTAAAAAACAATAATATAATAAACTAATGTGGACAGTCTATACGTTATCAAGCTTTATTTTTGGCTGAAACTTTTAATTGACATGGCTGTAGATATATAATTTTTATGTTCTTTATTATGGCTCCAACATCTAAAGTTTTATTTGCACAAAGATTACTTAAAGATAGATATACAAAAAGGTAATTATGATGACTCCTGTCTAATTATAAACTTTGTTTGTAGCTGTACCTTTACTACAAAATTATAGGAACTGCAATAAAAAAATAGAAATGCTAGGAGCATTATAAGCTTGAAATTTTCTTACCTCATATTCGCATCAAACCATATACATAAAGTACAAATCTAAGACACCAGTCAAATTCAGGTTTGGAGACGACCTATAAGATGCCCAAGTGAAGTTTAGCAATTACTCCAACTACAATATTCCCAACAAATTTTAATACATATACACATAACATGTGTTGTATATGTAGTTTTCTCTCCACAACTTGGTTATTGATTGATAAGTGCATGCATGAGTAAATCTGGATAAAAGATTGTTTCCAAAGACTGTTTGTGTTCAATGTATATTATTACTATATATACTACTATAATACTCCAGCAGAGAAAGAGACAAGGAGTGAAGGCAAATGTAGCCAGATCAAGTAATTTTAACATGAATAAGGAAAGGCATAGCCAGAAGAATGAAAGCATGGGCTAAAACAGGTGCTGCCCGATTGTTCACACACTGCACCCAAACTGAATAAAAAACTATACGTTTTCAGTTGCTGCGTGTCTTCTACTACCTTTTCTTTTTTCGAAAGACTCCCCCATTCCTTGCTTCTTTTGCTTGCCATGTTTGTTTCTTCTGGCCGGGCTGCTGGAGCTACCCTTTTGGCCATCGTTGTAATTTTAAGTGGTGAAAATAATAGTAGGCAGCATGCATCATCTATCTATGTACTACGGTTCAAAGCAATACCACCACAATGGACAATGCCCATGCAAGCAAATAGCAATAACAGAAGAATGTCAAGCACAGAGGAAACTAACATGCAATTGCAAGCTCAGCTGAAGAAATAGAGTATGCATATGAAGAAATAGAGTATGCATATTGAAGTTACAAGATATGGATTCTCCTGTTATATATAGTTTGACACATGAATCTTCTTTCCAGATGAGATCGACCTTGAGACACAAAAGTAGCTAGGTAAACATATATATGTTTTTGTCCTGGCTTTAGAAGAAAATAAACTATATATGCCTCAAATCAGACCACTCCACATATGCATGCATAGCCCTTTTGCTCTCCAGCCTAAAAAAGGAAATTGAACCACACACCACCAGTCCATGAATAGATCGATGTAGTGTGATGAAGCATTATATTTCTGTTCTGCTAATACAATGAATAGCACAGCAATCTAGTTTGGCTGCTGGCTTCTGCAACAGAACCAAACTACTAGTTGCTTGCAAGTTGCATACAAGAACAAATTCTGAAAGATGCTACTAGCTAGCAATACAGCTACAGCTTTTGCCACTGTTGTTGCTAGCTGCAAACTAAACTCTTCTCCCACGCCATGCCATGACAGGCATGCATAAGCACACAGCAGCTGCTGCTACTAGCTAGCTTGCATTGGTAGCGAATCTCAAACTGTTCGTTCTTGCAAGTTTGCATCTATCCCTCGTCGGGAGGAGCATAATAACAAACCAAAGCAAAACTAACATAAACTCTGCTTGCTGCTGGATTGATATGATGAAAGCTAAATAAAACAGCGACGACGATTAAACCAGCAGTACTCACGCACGCAGTGATGATTCAAGTGAATGGAACAGAGAAAATAAAATAAATGAGGGGTCGAGAGAAAGCTTTTGCAAAATGCAAGCCGCTGAAGAAGAAGGCGAAGAACAATGGCCTAGACTTGTTTGCTCTACTACCAGCAGCACCGGCGTTGTTCCAAGAACGAACTCCAGGTCGCGCTGCTGTGTGCTGGCTAAGCTAGCTCATCAGATGGTGCACGACGATCAAGGAAAGGGATGTAGATGGTGAATGGCGATGGATCACTTAGCTAGCAGCTAGCTAGTAACAAAAAACTCACGGCATGATGAACTGCTGCGACGCCGACGCCGCGTCGGGTCCTCCGCCGGCGCCGGACGGCCCCGGTGGGGGGCTTCCCTCTGACGACGGCCCCGCGGCCGCGGCCGAAGCCGCCGACGGCTTCTTGCGTTTCTTCTTCTCGTAGCTGATCCCTCTGGCTCGCGCCTGCGTCTCGCGCACCTCGCGCAGGTAGAGCCGCACGGCGCGCGCGCCGAAGGGGTTCATCTCGGGCGTCCCGCCGTTCTCCTCGTAGGCGGCGCGGAGGCGGCCGATGAGCGCGTCAAGGGAGCCCCATGCCTGGCGGAGCGGGCACGGGCACGGCGCCGGTGGGTTGGGGTGCCCGTAGAAGGGGCACACCGGCGTGTGCACCTTGGTCTTGCCGAACTGATCCATGTACTTGAGGAACTCCAGCACGTGCGCGCCGCTGCACCGCGACAGCGACAGCGGCGGCCGGTGGTTGCGCAGGTACTGCCCGAACGTGTTCCAGTCCCGGCGCTTCTGCGACTCGTACCGGCTCAGCGACGGCGACGAACTGGACGGCGACGGCCCACCTCCTCCGCCCGCGGAGGATCCGAGAGCCGCGGCGCCCGACGACGACGAGCCGGCCCCCGACGCCCCGGCGCCCCCGGAGAAGAGGACAGCCGCGGCGGGGCCGAGGAAGAAGCTGTCCGGGGCTGCGCCGTCTGCCGCCGACGGCTCTTGGCCCGGGATCATGTGATGGTGGTGGTGGTGGTGATCCATCTCACTATTAGCAATGCAAAACAAGAAACAAAATGAAGCATCATTTCTTGCTCTGATGCGAGCTTCGATCTGCTGCAGATCGAAACAAAGCCTGATCTGAAAAGGCCTGGTCCAGGTGAAGAGAAGAGAGGAGTGAGATCGATGCGTACCGGAATGTGCAGCGCCGTGATCTAGTATTCTCTGCTCACAGATGCATGCGTGTGCGCGCGGCGAAACGAATCTTGGCAGTGGTTAGCTAGTACTCTTTTTGATCCACCTCCTGGTGAGTGATCCAGCAGTCATCCCCATCCATCCAGCGACTCCAAGAAATGCTATGCTCTCTGACGCTCAGCAGCTCAGGTGTTGGTCAAGTCATCTCCTTGCGAGGTCAGCATGATGAAGCTAGCTCAGGCGAGGTGGATGAACAGTTGATGGTGGCAGTGGATGCTGGAAGGGGGTGGGGGTGGGGGACGGGATGAAGGGGATAGGTTTTAGCCTTTTGGTTAGGCAGGCAGGCAGGCATTGAGATTTGAGGGGGAGATAATAGGTCTAGTAGGGTACACTCCAGCCGTCCCTTATTATTTGTCCCTATAGAAAGCATGCTGCTCAAACTTTTATTTTAAGCTTAACTAATTTTACAAAATATAATAGCAACATTTATATCTTTAAATAAGTTTATTATGAAAATAGATTGAACAATCTATGTAATGATAATAATTATGTATGTATTATCATCATTATTATTTTATTATATATATTTGATCAAATTTAGCTATGTTTGACTTCTCAAAAAATAAAAACAACACATAATAAAAAGAGACAGAGAGAGTAGCTAGCTAGACAGAGAATAAGAGTGAAAGATAGAGAGGGACAATGAAGCAAATAAAAACAAAGAGCCTTGGCTTTTCCCGTATTTTGTTATTTCTTGAGGTTTTTACTTCCACAATAGTTAGAGTCATTTTTTCAAAAAGGTATTTTTTTATTAATTTCTATTGAATAACTACTCCATCAACTCTTAATCATACATAGACTAGTATTTTTAATAAGATATATAGGAGTTTTTTTTACAACATATAAGATATATAGGTGTTAAAAATCCATGAACAAATGTGAGGCCCCACTGCTTAGTCATACATGGGCTATTTGTATTATTTTTCATAATGGCAGGTTGAATGATTTAATATAACAGGTAGGCTGTTTTTCAGAATGGCATAGGTGAGTATTCTTTTAGAAATCAGAAAAAAATCTATTGGCTATTATTGTGAAGGATGTTAGAGTAACTGATGGCTAGATGTTTTTTTTATTTTTATGATATTTATAGGATATTTGTTTTTTTCCTAGCACATATCATGAGAATTAACATGGAGGCTCCAAAAGAATTTCTAATGAGTAATGGTAAGATGGTTACACCATTCCAATCCAAAAGAATTTCCTAGCATTCATTTATATGCATGATTCAAATAAAAAACTTGGTGTCCATTTGATTTCGTTTTGAGGTCCCCCCAGCCGCCTCTACACATATGTTCAAAGGTATTCTTACTTGAAAAGGAAATTAAACACAAGATCTGTACTATATGTGAGGTGGTCATTTGTTTTTATATAGGGTACATGTGCAATTCCTTCCATGCCTCCAATCTGCAGCTGCATGACACATGACTGCATGCAGGATAATCTGGAGTGATGGCCTCTTCTTTCTTTTGATTTTCTTGTCATTTTTTTTGCTACTTTTAAATTCTATCGCTGCAGTGGTGATGGGATGGTTCTTCCATCAGTGTTGCACGGGCACTGATAGGAAAACATGCATAAAAGGAGCAGGTTACTTATGTTACTACTGTAGACGACATGAAATATGGTACATGACTACATGGTGCATTCACATGTATATTATATTTGTGCATCCCTGGTATGTACACGTATGCTGTCTGATATCCATGCATACTTGTAGTTTTGTTGTAAACATATAGGCCAGTCAAGATTCCATGTCCCACACAGCATGAATATATCCTCTCACGCAAATAACTAAATTTTCCTTTAAAATGTTTTTTCTGTAATTATTATCTATATAAATCAGGATATACGAAACAGGATTGGATATAGCAAATAGACAAATGAACTAACAATCTAGCAGTTGCATATCGATTTCTCGAATACACAAAAAAATTATATCTAGAATTGAAGGTCATATGCAACATGCACGCTCAATAATACTACGGTGGTGGTTTTTGGCTAGCTGGTAGCTAGAATGCTGTACAAATTAGTAGTAGTACAGTAATTAAATATAAAGAACATGTTAGTTTGAAGGTCGCTATCTTATGCACAGTAAGAGCAGTCCTTGTCAGGAGAAAGATATCGACTTTGAAAGTTGTTTGAAGAGGACGGGCGGAGGAGGACAGTGGTGACAAGTGAAAGTTAGTTCCATGCGGTAAATACACTGCTTTTTTGGAATGGCACAGCGTAGGCTACAGTACACCAGTACTTGCCCACGCAGCCTATTAGATCCTAGATCTGGCCTCTCTCTACACCAGCCCAACCCTATTTCTCTTTCCCGCACAGATCTCTGTTCATTCGAATTCGATGACAACTCACCAGTTAATTCAAATCACATGTACTACCTACATACAGATCCTAATATAGATGCAAAATTTTGTGTGCCGTAATAAGTGTCACATTTGATATTTCGTGCAATGTCGGAAGGGGATACCAACAAAAAAGCTAATTGCAAAACTTGCCTGTAAAGTGAGATGGATTTATTAAGACTAATTAATTTGTCATTAGCACATTTGTTACGGTAGCAATTTAGTGTCAAATCATAGACTAATTAGAATATCAAAATGTTCTTCTCGTGATTTACACACAAATTGTGTAATTAGTTTTTTATTTTGCCTTCATTTAGTACTCCGATCCATACATGTGTCGTAAGATAAAAATTGGAATTTGGAAAGAAACAGACTAAACAAGGCGTGACGTAACAGAATATGATACATTTGTGTTGTTTTACAAAAGAAAATGTATGAAGGACCCCTCCATAAATCCATGATGGAATCCTAATTAATGACAAATGCTAATATGAGAATTGGGGCATTTAGTTTACCACAGTTAATATGGCTTTCTAACACTTCATTTTTCAACTATTCAATTTCTAACGCAATTACTATTTATAGTGTGTCTCGAGGGATTGCTATATGAAATTCCTAGTGCCACGAGGGATTGTTAGATAATGGGATGGCTTTCTTTTTCATCAAGCTAAACCTCTTCTCCCTTCCATTTTTTTCCTCCCAAGTTCTTGTCTCTTATTGCCGGTGGGTTTCTCTGCCACGCTCCCCCTCCCGCCCCTCTTGCCCCCATGTCCCATGACCCCCCCTCATTCGATCTACAATCACTATTGTCCAAAATAATCAATATAATTGAGTTATCTTACCCTAGCGCTCTATCCCTTTATTATATTGCGCCACTCAAATAGTGGCGCCATATCACCGGACTATTCGTTGTCCACCTCAACTGATGCTAGACTATCTTGCCACTAGTGATCTTGTAGCCTCATCACCGAACCCAAACCCCAATGACTTTTTAATCTATTCATGGTGGATCCTCGTTGGAGTCACCAAAGGTGGAGGAGATCATACTCACACTACACCATAACCTTTAAACAACGACTAACTTAAAGTTACTGAAATGGGTGTACAACGATGAATAGTTTGTTGCTAAATGTTATAACTATGGACCTCAACATTGCTAATGAAGTCGTCGTTGTATGTATATAGCGGCAAACTTGATGTTTAGCGACAGCAATTCAATAGCCTAGCTATGAGGATCACAACTCGAGATATAATTTATATTGTATTAATTATAAATTGTATTAATTATTGAGGTCCATAGCTATGAGGATCACAACTCGAGATACATAAATTATTTATATTGTATTAATTATTTCAAGTGCAAACACACTATATACATACATAGAAAAAATCAGAACGTATCACTTACAGTTTGGAATGAAGGGAATGTTTTTCTTTTTTAACAAAAAGAAGAAGAAAAACGTGGCTATAGCGTTTTCTTTTAATTTCGATGGAGATGAAACATGAAATCTTCGCTTTTTTTTTTCGAGCTCAGATGACAGCTTTAGCTATATCTTGATCGTGCAAGTGAGCGAGGGTGATCGGAGAAGCATGCAGAAGGATGGAGCAATCAGGAACACTGTTGCGACGTGGGCCCCCGCGAGATGCTCGGATGATGTATCAAGCATGTCGAATCGACGACACGCCGGCCCATCATCCTAGCAGCTAATCGATAGGTCAAAAAGCCCTGCTGCGGGATCGACATCTCGCTGTCATCCATCTAGCTAGCTCCAGACGGGAGAGACTAGAGAGCTTGCACGGGTGATGTGGAAACTAGAAAGAAAGCGAAAGAAAAGAGCTAAGCTAGGGAATAAATAAAATGAAGCTGGATGCATATGCATGATGGGCAACCGGCCTCTTTATAGCTTTAATCAGATATATTAAAAAAATTAATAATATTTATAATACATTAGAAGTATTGTGTTTGCTAACTCTTAATAAAAATATGCCCGTTTAAGAGCGGCTGAGAAAAAATACATTAAAGTCCTATTTGATAGAGCTCTCATCATCTCTCTACCTTCTGTGACGTATGGCTCCACCGGCTCTATAAGAGGATGGAGCCGCTGAAGCCAAAAAATACTGGCTCCACCAGCTCTGTGAGAGGAAGAGACAGAGGACACCCAGAGATAAAAAGAGGTCCTAGCAACGGTACGTGAGTAGTGGGCGTTATAGAAGTTGGAGCTCCTACGACCATTTAGATATATTTTTTATTTTAATCTTTTTTATCTAGTTAGTTAAATAAGAAAAGTTTGACCTACACAAAATCCTAAGCTGACCTTTTTCTTGAAGGGGAGCATGCATGTTCGTTAGTTTCAATTCCAAACCGCGTAGCTTTCCTTTCTCCTTTTCTTTCTTTTTTGCCTGTGCACTGCAGCAGCAAGTTAGGTCCATACTACGTCCGCGCGCATGCCTCTTGCCTCAGATATGATACGTGCAGCACTTTATTCTTACACTTCTCTCTTGCTGCATACGTGCATGCATCTGTACTTGAACTGACCCACACTGGTGCTAGGGCTATTGGCTAGCTACATACTAGTATACCATAAGCTAGCTAGTATTCCTTCGAGACACAGATATTTCATATAACTTAATTTATTTTTATAGAGGAAAACATAGAAAACAGAAAAATAAAATTGCTACAATCCAAATAGAAGCCTAAAACATTTAGTAGCTATATATAGAAAATGAACATATATATGCATTCATGGAGAATATATATAATACAATCGTTTTGTTACCTCAGAAAAGCTATTAGCTCGAGTTCAGATGTCAAGTACTTGAGTCATCTATAGTTGCGTTATATTTGGAGACCGAATCCTGGTCCATATATAGAGAGAGAGAGAGATGCATATGTAGCCCATGATGTTTCACCTTTTTTATATACGTTTCATGTAAGAACATGTATATATACTTACATAGGTCATCTCCCGCATCTGAATAGTACCACTTTATATATATTATTACGTACTTTTCATTCCTGTGTATATATGTGTGGTCTCAAGTCTGATCACACAGCAAGTGGTGGCTATAGCCGTGGGGCATATGCGTATATATGCTAGGAAAGATAAGGTAAACATGCACAGTGATCTGAGGCTGGATCGTGTGCACGTACGAACGCACAACTGTATATATATATAGTTTTCTGCACCTTCATCAGTTACTATTTTGCAATCAAGTAGTCTTCTTAACTATTAATTACATCCGTGAAAAGTTGGTCGTCGAGTTGGACAAATTTGCACGCATGCAAGGCTCAGGACTCAAAACTATGCTGCAAAAGGACTGTCGTCGTCACTCAACTAGCTAGCTTGACGTAATGACAAAGCTCGCAAAGTCATCAGTCAGCACTTACAATCACCTTGATAACCAATTAGCCATATATTGTAGGGGAAACTCTACTTAACCCTATATAATTATTGGCAGTTGTCTACTCACCCCTTTGACTATAAAATCAAGTTTTTTTCCAAGTGAGATAATTTATCATTGACGTAGCAAATGACGTGGATGATAACATGGCAATGAGTCAACAAACAGTAGAAAAAAGCTTACGTGACCTCCTAGCAAATAGAAAATTAAGTAATAACCCATCAATAGTAAAACTTGACATTTAAAGTATCTACTCCCAGTCTCAAACTGTAAGTTATTCTAAGAATCATGGAGATTTAAAATATTTTAAGTTTTACGAAATTTATATGATAAGCTAATAATATTTATGATTCCAACTAAGTATTGTTGGATTTTTATTAATGATATTTCCATAGTATACCTATCTGATGTCATAAATCTTTATAATTTTCTCTATATTTTTAGTCAAACTTAAAAAATCTTTGACTCTCCAAGATTCTTGGAGTGACTTACAATTTGGAACGGTGGGAGTAATAATGTTTAGTTAACCAATACGCCACACATGAGCCCATATGCTACTTCCCTCTCCGTTCTCTATTTCCAAGCTACCCTTGTGCCCGACTACACGACCCTCCTATATCATGCTTCACCTCTAGGCCCCCACATCCTCCATCCCTCTTGCTTTCTCCCCCATGGGTTCCTCAAAAACCAATTCCCCTTCCTTTTGTGAAAGACAATCTACTCAACCACACAATTCGACACGGGACTTATGGCAGATGGGGACAGTGGAACGAACAAAGATGGCTGAGTCTATGTGCCTTTAGTACTTCAATCCAACTGGTCCATCTCAATGAACAAGAATATCAGATATTTTGGAGGTGGACAAACGAACAACCACTACACTATAAAATCCCATTTGCTTGTGGTGTAGATGGGGAACAAAAATTCTTTGCATGGCTACTGGTTCAAGCGAAATTAGTAATAGTGGACAAGCTTGATGTGAGAAATTGGTTTGGCAATTCCATTTGCTCGAGGAGCGACCAGGAAATAGAGATAGTCACGTATTTGTGCCTATTGTCTAGTTCATCAATGAAGTGTGGACAAATCACGCCAGAAACTAGGAAGAATAGCGCATACACACGAAAAATACAGATGTTTGCAAGAGTGGTGGGAAAAGTGTGGCTAAGGTCAAGATGCAACGAAACAGAGAACATCATCGATCCTCATGTACTCAACTTGGAACATTATTTGTAAAGGGTGCAATCACTACAAGAATAGTGTTGATCCGTGATAGTTTTTTCGTGACAATTTTTTTCGTCATAGATTAGCAGAACCTTTTGAAGGATCAAAACGACACCACTCCAAGTGTTGGGGCTAATACAATCAACGCATAAATATGACTCATAACAAGAGCTACCGGGTTTTTTTTCTACTACCCTAATGATCTTTTTTATTTGTGCGTGCCCTTTCTCGTAAATGTAACATCATACCAAACTGTAAGACTATGATTTGTTCCTCTTCTTATATGATATACAACAATGCTCCTGCTATATTTTTCCAAAAAAGAAGATGCCTACCCCCTTTGATTTTCCTCGTTTTATGTTGGTTTTAGTATAAAATTATGCTAAAATAGCAGTGTCATACATACAATTAATATGAGAAACAAACCAGTATAAGCAAGTGATTTGAAAAAACATACATGCCAATATATACCTCCAAATGATATAATGGAGCCTATTAGCTAGGCATGCATGGGAAAGCAAGAACACATCAAGCAGGATTTTTTTTTTTTTTTTTTTTTTTTGCGATCAAGGTGATTCGTTCATTGACATGGAGCTTGAATACAATCTGAGGCCAGGAGATCCGAGACACGCCGGGGCATGTGATCACCACCCAGCTCGTGTATCATCTATGGCCTTTTTTGCCAAGGTATGTGCTATCTTATTACAAGATCGAACAACAAAAGGTAAACTTAAAGTCTGGAAACAAAGAGCCTAACTCTCTAATCTCCTCCAGTATCGTCATAATGCTCACCAAGCAGAATACTTGGGAGAGTCATACGTAGTATATATACACACGCATGATAGATCGCGGTACTGTATACGTACGTGGTAGGCAGGATAATGCAAGCGCAGCTGTGGCCGGGTCTGAATGGAATCTGATTTTGATTGATGCATGAATGCGCTGCACGCGTAGCAGTTGGAATCGAGGGAGTAGCTAGGTAGACGTGTGTCGTATAGGCCGATCGCCTTGGTTGCTCGTGGTCGTAGCACGCGCGCGCGATCGATCGTGAAGTCAAAAGAGGAGCACGAGAGAGAGAGAGAGAGAGAGAGAGAGAGAGAGAGAGAGAGAGCAGCAGTGTAGTCGTCGAAAGGGCGGATGACGATTCATGGACAAATGTTGGATGGAGGACGGTGAGCAGTGGAGTTTGGCGAGCCATAGAATGTCTGTCCAAATAAAGGAAGGCAGCTAAAGTGAGGGGCTCAGACCGACACTGTTCACCAACGATGAAAACGAGAGAGCGCGCGCATAGTGGCATGGCAATGGCAAATGGGCAACAGGGCAGCAAAGCATATGGTGCATATATGCAAAGCAGTACACACCATTGGCCGGGCGGGTGGCCACACCCACACACCATGCATGCACACCATGGTGATCGTGCATACATGCATGCACATGAATGCTGGCCGGTGGCAGTACTGGTGTTAGCTGCTGCGTACATGGCCGGCCCGGCCGTCCGCTAGCTAGCCAGCCACCACAGCGTCAGCTTGTGTATGCATTGCATTGGGATCACCACGTACTACTAGCTGACAGACGGTACTATTCTTACCGCCCAGCGCCGTACCAACATCTATCTAAGCTATCGGCCCCTCTCCTTCAGCTATAGTCCAGCCTCTGATAGACTCTGAGCACGGTACCGCGCACCATGCATCTAGGCACCCAGCCAGGAGCCATAAGGCTATCTCCAACAGCGGATAGTTAAATAGAGCAGTCATTTCTGAATTTAAGTGCTACACAGTTACTAGGCCACGGACCCAATTACTTCGATCTCCAACAGACCACTTAATTACCGCTGCCTCCGCCTCCACCCCTCCGCGCATATGTTTCGTTCTCAGCCGCACACACACCTCCCAGAAAATTCGCATGCTCCTCTTCTCTCCTCGCCGCGGAAAGGACCTGCATGCGCCGCCGCTTCCCTCCCTGATTTGAGCGCGAAGAAGGCGCCGAGGTCCGGTGGCAGATGGCCGACGAAGAAGGCGCCGCTTCCCTACCTGATTCGAGCGCGAAGAAACCGCCACGCGGGCCTTCGAGGCGCGCCGGACTTGAGGACCAGCGGGTGGAGCGTCCGCACGGCGCGGGATACGGAAGACGGAGATGGAGCTGGCGCGAAGTAGCAAGGCAAGGGGGCCGTGCCGTGTTTCAATCGTTCCAAGGTTGACAGGGCGCCGGGCGGAGGCCTCATCGGTCATCGCCGCTGATGCAGAGCATGCTCCCCTGTCTCAGCGATGTCGAGTCCGCGGCCGCGTCGTCGTCCCGCGAGACGAGGAGGTGGGCGTCGCACCTACCGCGATGGCGAGCACCCGGCCAAGCCGTGCTGGTGATTGTCGGCAAGGGCCAATTCTTCTCCAACGGACTGCACATCGGGTGGTTGGGTCCCTCCTACGAGCGCCTCAGCAAGCTCGTCACCGCGCTCCGCCTACTCGCCGCCGACCTCCTCGCGCTTCATGCCCACCGTCGGTCTCTGCCACGACTACCGCGTCATGCGCGAGGCGCCAGGCGGCGGGGCCGCGCCGCGGGAGAAGATCTGGCAAGGTGCGGCCCCCGCCCATGACGCCGACTGCGGCCCTGTACTCTAGGAGCGCGGCCAGGAGGCCGAGCCCTACAGCGGCGGATTGGTGGCCAGTCGGCCTGCCCGTCTTCTACTCGCCGCTGCGCCACGCGGCCGTGTCATACGCGCCAGAGGATTTGGGTGGTGTCGTCGGGAGGACGTATATTTGCCTTTCCTCTCTCCTTTTAGGCAAAATAGCAACTCTGAATACCTACTCTGTTGGAGACAGGATTTGTACTGTGCGGCATGCATTTTGAGTTTGGGTGAGCTTATGCATACGATATTGCTATTGCATGCTCCCTCTCTCTCTGTCTCGTGAGCTGTGAGTACATTGCTTACATTTACTGGCCAGTAAGTACTAGCGCAATAATGCAACAGTTTATCCCCTGACTGCTTTGACCGCCTGCACGTCCTACTACCCCTGACTCTTCGTCATCTACATGCTCCAAGCCACACACCCCCTTCTTCATCCAGAAAAAAAATACAGTTCTAGCATAATATATTTGATTCAACTTTGAAAATTTTAACCAAAAAATGTACCTGGAATTGTAAATTTTTTAGAACACAGATAGTATACGCGGCGGGGCAGATTGTAATTTGCGCAGCTTCTTCTAGCTAGAGCTAGCTAGCCATGCTTATTCCCACCGTCTCCATTTGTACTATTAAAAAACAGAAATGTTGCTGTTGGATGTTGTCCAAGCTTTGGCGGTCGCTCTGCCGGACGCATTTCATGCACCGCACTGCACGTTACAGTCGTCGCGACCTAACCTCTCCCTACTAGCAGTAGCTAGATGAAAGATGCGCGTAGCTAGCTAGCTAGCTAGCTAGGCTCGTGTACACGTTTCAGGCATGAACAGATTCATTCGCTACGACGTACTGTACCCACACTGTGTGCACATAGCACAGGCACAGGGATGTGCATTGCTCGCTCGATCATCGATGGAGGACGCACCATGCATGCTCGATCATCCGATTCAGATTCTGATTCACATGCATGCATATGGGCGATCGAGCGACAATGGCCGTGCGGGCAGGCATGGATTTGATGCGTGTGTGCATATATGGGCCGGTCCAAAGGTCGCGCTTTGGTCGTGACCATGATCATATAGCACGCACAGGCACCCCTACGCGAAACGCCTTCGTTATCGACTGCCAAAAGCAGTCGGCAAAGCTGAAATTTTTTTTTTGTTTTTTTTCTGTTTTTTCATATATCACACACATATATATACCATAAATTCACATATAAAAGCACAAATCCACATATATATATATAGCATAAATCCACATATAAAACACAAATCTACATATATCACATGTCCAATAAATCCATCATGTCCAAGTCCATCCACATCCATATCGAACATGCATAGTTCACCATGTCCAACATCCATTATAAAGTCCACCACAAGCTAAACAAGAGGTACCTACGACGTCCCGGCTCCCCAATGGCCACGAGAGTGTGCAGAGCCCCCACCTTGCCACCCCTGTGGCGCCGAGGCATGCTGCGGCGCCGAGGAGTACGCTCAGGCCCCGAGCTGAGGCTGAGGAGCGCCACCTGCCCACCCGTCCTGCTGAGGCTGAGGATGTCACGCACAAGGCCTGACATCCCTGCCAGACCCTCCCAGGGTTTCATCATATCACATCAAAATGTAAGCGAGTGAAGTATATGTATATATATATAAGTATAGCAGAAAAGCATGTGGCTAACATAGCAGCGGGTAAGCAGGTGAAAGGTTATGACAAGGTAGGGGCTATCAAGTAATATTCTACCATACAAACCTATCTCAGGTGAAGCACTGCATAAAAGTAAAGCACTAGCAATTCCAGATATTAGCCATGTCTAATAGGATTTCTAGGAGAAGGTGCTGCCATGACACCTGCGCTGTCGAGGTAGCCGTGGTACGAGTTGTCTTCCGTCAATGTAGTCATTCAGCGGAATCCCCTCCTGGGTGCTCGTAGCCTTCTCCCTCGGATCGCTCCTCATCCGACTCTGAAAACGAGGCGTAATAGTCGCGTAAGCGACTCCTATAGAAAAGCATAAGGAACAAAAGCTAGAAATAAAGTTTCAAATGCATGAAAACATTAGCTCAAGATGTAGAGCTTGATTTATAGAAAATTTGAGCACAAGTTTCATATTTTTCTGAGTTCGTATGAATTAGTTATGAATTTCTGAAGATTTACATGTATTCTGAAAAAGATAAAAAGGCTGAAATAACCAGGGGCTGACACGTGGCACCCTAGGAATAGGCCACGTAGCACTGGCGGTCCAACAGCAGAAGGCGTGGATGCTGACGCAGGTGATGACGCCATGCTGACGTCAGTAATGACAGGTGGGTCCATGGTCAACGTTCAGCAGACAGGTGGGGTCCACATGACGTCACTGCTGATGTCATCACTGACTTGTGGGGGCCAGGTTGACATCACTGCTGACGTCAGCGTTGTCCAAGTCAACGGTCAAACTGGGCCTTTAATGGGCCGTTACTGGGCCGTTAATGGGCCGAGTAGGCCGGATATGGGCCGGGCGGGGCCCGCCACGTGTCGTCCTCTGATCCGTCCACGTTGGCGTTTGGATCCACTCGAGCTTGGTTCACTGCCTCTCGGCCTACGGTGCACCAGCAAGCATGGGGTCCACTTGCAGCTTCTCCTTCTAGACCGGGTGCATGATGTATCCCTCTGATCAGGTTAGTTTACAGTGTTCGGTCCACCGTACTTTGGTCCACGCGGGTCCACTGGCAGCGCCTCAATCCATGAGAACCGCATCCATCTTCTCCTTCTCAACTTTTTCCCATCCTCTGTTCCTCCCGCCACGGCAGCGTCCATGCCGGTGACGACGAGCTTGTCCAATCCGGCACCGTGGTGAGTCTTGGACTCCACCAACCAGCGAATCAGCTTCGCAGCAGCACGGCGCACACCTCCATGGCCTTCAGGACGATGGCTTACCTCCGGTGTGGTTCCTCCTTGGCGATCGGTGGAGTAATGGCGACAGTGCACGGCTGCAGCTCGACAGCGACCAAATCCAAGCCCAAGCGGGGCACAGCGGTTTAATTGGGGTCACCCAACACCTTCCCAATGCACCGGCAGCGACCTTAACCCACGACGGAGTCCGCACGGGCAGCAACGCCCACGGCGGATTTTCGGCGTGGCCACGGTGCGCGACACGGCACCTAGGAAGGCTCTCTGGTCCCCATCTTCTCCATATTCCGATGCAGCACATCATGGCGGAGTCGTTCATCGTCTTCTTGTCTTTCGCGACAGCTGGTGGTGAACGGGGTGCCCTCGCCATGGCGGCGCTCTAGAGCAACACGGCTACGGCACGGCAGTGACACGGTCGGGCGCTCACGTGACCCGGTGTGGCACCCTGGCGGCTGGCGTGCACACAGAGTGCGCCACAACGAGGCGGATGCAGATCTCCAGTCGATGAATCCCGAGCGTCCTTGTCTATCTGGTAGCTTGGGCTCGCCGCGACGGTCCATGATCACGGTGACGTTCTCATGGTGGCACGCTCGCATGGCAAGGTGGTGCACTGGCGGTGCTCCAGTGCAACAACCAAAGATCTAGCGTGTGCATGAAGCTCGTCACGTCAAGGCGATCACAGTTCTCGAGTTGAAGAAGCACGGTCGGCGGCGGCTAGCTGGCTAAACGGCTTCACCGCGACGGTGTTCAGTGCGCAGCAGCGGACATGGTGGCTGTCCATTCTGACGTCCTCCTGACGCCGTGGAGAGCACGGGGCTCGGCTGGGCTCGTGTGTGTGTGCATCTGTTCCAAACAGCCGGCGTGGCTGTGGCCTACGCGCTCGGTACAACGCCTTGGCCAAGAGCAAAGGGCAAGGGGAAAAAGCAGATGCGCTCGGCAGAGCTCACCGGCGGGTGAAGAGGAAGTGGAGTTGCGGTACACGTCCAAACTCCGGCGTCCTTGTGGCAGCAGCTCGTGGTGCGGCTTCGGATTCTTGCACCCGATGGCTCCGCAGCAGCAGCAACTTCTGGCGCAGTGGAGCTCCTTCTTCTTCTCCAGCGACGGCGGACCTCCTCCTTCTCTTCTACCGCCCTCTTCTCCTCCTTTCCTCCCCTTTCTCCTCCAATTCACGATGGCTGGTGGTGAATTGAGAACCACCAGTATGGCAGCGGCGGCTTTGGGAACCCTAGAGGCGCAAGGGGTTTGCTTATATAGCGGAGCGGCGAGGCAATGGCACGGCGGTGGTGATCGCGAGCGGACAGGGGCAATTTGGTACCCGACGCTCCAAGGGCTGACGCAGCGAGGCTATGGGCTCTGGCTGCCAGCGATCGAGGCAAGGAGGCGCCTTGGCGGCCAAGGAAGAGAGGGAGACGGGCGGGGGACAGGGTCACGCGAGGTGGAGCGCGCGTGGGGGAGGAAAATTTCCTCACGGCCGCGGGCATCTTGTGCCAGGGCTTGTCGGGCCAAGTGGATTGCCTCCGCACCGTGGGATTGGTAGGTGGCGAGGATGAGCGGCTGGGGCGGTTGCATCACGCGAGCGCGCGTGAGTTTGCTCTGCTCCACGAAAAGCAGAGGAGAGAAGAGGGGACCGGTGAGGTAAGCATCATGACAGGTGGGTCCCACCACGGGGCTCGGCTGGTAGCGAGCGCAGGGAAGGGAACAGAGCACGTGGTGTGCTGGGCGTTCACGGGCTGCGCTGCTGCTGGTCTGGCTGGGTCGGCGGTGCTGGGCCGGTACGGGGCGGAGAGGGTAAGGAGGGAGAGCAGGCCAAGCTGGGCCGGTTCGCGGTCACGGGCCAGGTAAGGCTTTTCCTTTATCTCTTTTATCTTTTCTCTTTTCTATTTTCTGGTTTTGTATATTTCACATCCATATACATATATATATACATAAATATGATAAGTGTAGCTTGTTGCAAATAGATGTTTAGTGGACTTGTCTAGTCCTTTGGATAGTTGGGGTACTATTCCCATAGTGTAAATATTTATTTATTACTTAAATAAATATTGTTGGCATTTTTATTTAGTCATTACATAAAATCCAAGAAGAGCCAAATCACATGTTTATTTGCAATGCACATGGATGATTAACTAATGCAACTTGAAGATAGAACCAATGCACCATTGAGTTACAACAAGTGAGACATAGAGGGAAGCATGGGGTGTTTTGGACACAAGGTTCCAAAGTGTGAAGCTAGAGCAAGGTGAGGGGTTTTAGTGTGGTAAGATAGGTGTTAGAGAGAGGGAGAAACCCTAGAGTCTCATCTCACGTAACATGGGTACAAGAGTGCAGCAAGGACGATTGCCTATCTCATATAAGGGCAAATCTAGTGTTACAAAGAGTTGTAACAAGTGAATCATAGAGGGGGCATGATGTGCATTGGATATGTGATCCAAATGCAAAAGGGATAGGAACAAGATGAAGGGTTTTAGAGGAGTATAATGGGAATTAGATAGAAGGGGAGTCTTAGAGTCTGGTCTTATATAGCATAAGTTCAAGAGGGCAACATGTGACAACACATGTGCTCGAATCAAAACACCAAAGATGCTACAAAAGGTGCTAGACAAGGGTGCTTATCACATGTGGCTTGTGTGGAACTAAACATATGTGCTAAGCGAAACAGACATGACAAGCAACAAACGTGGGCATTTTTTGAAAAAAATTTGTTGGTTGCATTTTTCGGTGTTTATAATTTTTAGGGTTGTTACAACGTGCCCACCCGTCATGCTGAGGTTGAGGAGTTGCGCCACCTGACTGCGGAGACTACTCGTGCTGCGGGGGTAGAGGAGGAGGACCAACCGGCCACTCATGGCCTGGAGAAGGGCCAGCTGGAGGAGTTGGTTCGAACCCGCCGACGGTGCCTGCACAAAGGAAAATCGATCTCATTAGATCCTGCGGGATGTATGCACAAGCCAAAACAATAGACAAACATATATACTCACTGGAGTCCCTATAGGGCCAAAAGGAGGTGGTGGAGCGTAAAGCGAAGCAGGCAACAGAGGCAAAGGAACACCAGGGATCTGAATGCTCTGAAAGTAGCCGATAAGATCCTGCATCTGACGCTGCTGGTGCTGCGTGATAGCCTCAAGATGGCACTGATGGGCCTCCTCTTGGGCTGCAATCTCTGGCTGATAGGTCTCCTACGAGGCCACCTGCGTGGCCCGCAACTCGGCCAGCTCAGACTGCAATGTTACACCCTCGATGTTTAAACAATGCAAAAGGAAAGGTACATATGTAAAACCAATGAACAATGAATGAAACTATAGTTACTGAACCACCGCCAATGACTACGTGTGGCTCAGCTGTCGAGGTCATATGGGGACATCGGAGAAGGTCGTGCTGTCGGATCGACGAACCTAACGAAGGGTGGGAACGGTGGCCGGGTCAATTGCGTTGTGGGCAATATAGTACCGGTCATGCTGCTTCCCTCCTCCCATCCTTATCAGGAGGTCTGTGTCCAGGGGCTGGCTGGCAGGATCGAAGGATAGACCATGACGCTGGAGACCCGCCTCAGTGTACTGGACCATCTTCTCATAGGCGTTTTGGTACACCCTCGGGCCCATCCGTTGAGCTGTAGACGTTGTCCAGATCTGTCGCTTTGCCCTTGTGAGATAGGGCGTAGCCCTCGTACTCGTTGATCACCTGCCGACCATGCGACTGGGACTGCGAGGAAAACGCAAGGTTGATTACACGTAATGAGATGAAATAAATAAATAAATAAACTGACAAAAGCGTACCCATCCGTCCATGAACCGTACGAGGGAGCAGCTCCCCTGGTGGTGTGCCAGCCCTGTCCTCACTTGGGCATATCCACTTTGCCGTCTGTGGGTCATGTACGACTCTGGCTGTCTCCATTCATCCACAATGGTCTCCCGGCAGTCCATGTGCATTTTGCACCAATCAGTAGGAAACTGCATGACATGTCAGAAGATGAATCGGAATTAATGTGTGCTACTTATTTTTATGGAAGGGATCAGAATTAATGTTTCCTACTTACCTGCATGTAGAACTCCTTGGCAATGTTGGTTTCAGGAAAGAGGATCATCTTCCTGGCTTTCTTCTTGCTCAGTGACAGGCGAAGCACGTCGGCGTAGTAGTCGATGAGGACCTGGATGTGCGCCCGTGGTACATGTCCTTGAGTCACGACATGGCGACCTTGTCCTGCCTTGTCGACACCTCGGCCTCGTGCCCCTCCTCGCACGTGAACCACTCCTGCATACAGATATCATGTATCATTTCATTATTTCAAGAACGTCCAATGAATGCATCGTATTGACAAAGTGGTGAAATGAAAACTCACCCAGAACTCCCTCTCGATCTTGGTCGTAATGGGGATCTTGTTTTCGTCCTTGACCTTGTAGAAGTCCGACCAATGCCAGGGCACCACCTTGGTCCCGTTGTTGAGGGTGAGAAGGCCAGGGTAGTGCTTCTTAATCAGGAGGCTCATCATGCCATTAGGATGGCGTGAACTGCTCCCGCGCACAACCGTCCAGCTTCTACACAAGTCATTAAGAAGAATTGTTAGTCTAAAGTTCAATTTTAAACATGTCATATGAATAAGTCGTGAAAACATCAACGGTTACTTGTCACCGTCGGGTCGAATCACCGGACGGTGGCCTTTCGCGATCACCGCTGCAGGGAGGCGCGTGATCCCGCACCGGTAGACCTTGCTCGAACCTGAGGAAGCCGTCTCCCCTGGTGTCGTCTCGCCCCTGTCCTGGTCGCCCCCGTCCTGGTTGCCCCAGGCCTGGTCCTCCTCGGCCTGGTCGTCCCCGTCCTATTCGCGCCTGTCCTTCTCGTCTTGGTCGCGCCCGGCCTCCTCGTCCTGGTCGCGCCCGTCCGAGGAAAACAGCTGCCTCATCATCGAGCGATGTGAGCCGGCCCTCACCGACGACTCCACCCTCGGCGTCTCCTCCACCGCCTCGTCCTCCTGGTCACGCATGTAGACCGACTTTGTGTGTCATCGAGGTCGTTTCCATCCGCCCGGCATTTTGTCCTGTGCCTACAATGACAAAGACAAAGATTAAACCAATTAGCACAAATAATAGATAAGTGGTTGTAAAGAGATGCAAAATGAACAAAACATAATTGCAAAGTAATAATAAGAACAATATAGTATTTACTTGAATCATAATTTATCTCCACGAACGATAGTGGTTGGCTCCACGTCATCGCTATCACTATTGTCATCATCACTATCAATATTGTCAAAATCTAAGTCCTCATCATCTGTATTATCCTCACCACCTTCATCGTCCTCAACAACTCTATCACGCCGAGCCCTCCATCGCTCAAGCATCTTATGTCCTTGGGATCTTGCACCACTTCACCCTCATCTTCATCGATGTTGTTGTCTTCTTTCATACCCATCAGCGAAAGGATGTCTATCGATAGATGCCCTTTTAGCCCCTCAGGTTGATAGAATTCTCCGCTATCTGCCTTTGGGTCAAAGTTGTAATCATCATCGTTTGGGACAGGAGCTTTACCGCATGGTGATACCAAGTGCACAAGGTACCAACCCTTAAGCCTCTCGTCTTTTTGGCATGCCCATGGGAGATAATAAACTTGCGTGGCCTGTTTAGCCATAATATAGACATCTTCTCCAGTATAGACGGAATCCTATCGAATCTCGACTTGCCCAATGTCATCGGCTCTTGTAGGTTCATTAGGATCGAACCAATGGCATTTGAATACCACTGGTTTAAGATCTTTGGGGCCCTCCAAGTGGAGCTTGTATATTTCTTCGACTATGCCATAATAGTCGTGTTTATCAGTGCCGGGCGTACGAACTCCTGTGCACGTGGTCTTTCAGGTGGGCTGACTCTCCTCGTAGCTTCTTGTGCGAAAGCGATAGCCATTCACATCATAAACGGTGAATGTATTGACCCTAGTGTTGAAGCCCCGTGCAACCTGTTTCAATTCAGCACTCATTTCCCTATCCGTGCGTGCCTGCAAGGTGAGGTCAGGTAGATCGTTATATTACTCACTCCTAGGAGCAAAGTTGAATCTCAAAGTTGAAAAGAGGTAAGTTGGATGCTACCTTTGTACGGAACCAGGACATAAAATCAGGTTTGGCATTTTTGAGAAGATAGTCTTCTTATTCGTCGGTAGGATCCATATCCCCTGTCCAGAGTTCATTAATAAACTCCCTGAAAAAACAAGAGACAAGGGGGGTCGCAACGATAGGTGGAGGATATTGACTGCGTATGTAACTAGCTCATTGAGAACTTACGTTTGATAAGGAAGCACTTCTTCAAGGTTCAACAACACGTAGAGCATGATAGTGTGAAACTCATGTGGTTGCAACATCTTGGGGGTAGCTGCGCTTCCCCTTCTGAGTTGCCCTTTGAAAAGGCTCAGGGTCGATGAACTCCAGTCGTCGTTGTAACGAGGGGGTGGGTTCACGCTGGGAAGGTTCTCAGTATAGTACGCCGTTGTGAAGTTGGACACCTCCTCTGCTCTGAATGCCTCTACCACAAAAGCCTCAATTTTGGCTTTATTTCTACACTTTTTACAAAGAATCTTTAGACACCTCTCAATTGGATAGCACCAACGAGCCTACACGGGACCCCCAGCCGTGCCTCACGCGGTAGGTGCAAAATCAGATGCTGCATCGGCAGGAAGAAGCCGGGTGGAAAGATCATCTCCAACTTGCAGATCAACTGAGGTGCAGCATGCTCCAGGTCACAAACCACTTCCCGAGCTAACTCCCTAGCACAAAGCTGGCAGAAGAAATAGCTCAACTCTGCAAGAAAAGCGCCACACTGACTTGGGGAGGTATCCATGGGTCATCGCAGGAAGGAGCCGCTCAATCCATATGTGGAAGTCATGACTCTTCATCCCTAAGACTTTCATAGTCTTAGGGTTCACTCCCCTACTCAGATTCGCTGCATACCCATCAGGAAATTGTAATGTCTTGACCCAATCAAGCACTTCCTTCCTGTCATCCCTTTTCAGGATGTAATTGGTCAGGCCCCTTTTCCAATTCTTGCCTTACGGGGGTCTTCATCACTAGCTTTGGTCTATCACAAATCTCCTCCACGTCCAGTCTAGCCTTAACATTGTCCTTTGACTTCTCCTTTATGTCCATGAGTGTACCCCAGAGTGCCTCGGCGACATTCTTTTTTGTGTGCATTACATCGATGTTGTGTGGAAGAAGAAGGTCCTTGAAGTAGGGGAGCCTAGTAAAGCCCTATATATGGGTCCACATGTGTTCCTGATCATATCCTTTAAAACCACCATTGACTTCATCAATATCGAGAGCCTCTAACTAGGCAAGGACCTGGGCACCGCTCATAATCTCAGGAATGGGGTCGGTGACTTGAACACCTTTCATGAAGTGCTTGATGTCTCGTCTGAACTCATGGTCGTCATCTAGAAATTGATGATGTTTGTCAAATGAAGAGAACTTGACACCCTTCTTCAGCCAGGTGAATATCACAGATGCCTTGCATACTGGGCAAGGCAACTTCCCAGGAACACACCACCCACTGAATATGCCATAAGCTAGGAAGTCATGCATTGAATACTGGTACCACACATGCATTGTGAAGTTCTTCTTTGTAGCTCAATCGTACGTCAGCAACCCCTTTTCCCAAGCATGTTGCAATTCATCCCACAGTGGCTGCATGAACACACCCATATTGTTGCCCAGGTGTTCAGGTATTATCAGCGACAAGAACACGTTCTTGGGTTCAAACATAATGCCGGGGGGAGATTAAGGGGTATCACGAACACGGGCCAACAAGTGTATGGGGACGCCATCATTCCATACGTGTTGAACCCATCAGTTGCCAATGCTACATGTACATTCCGAGCGTCCTATGCTTTGAGAGGATGCTGGTCATCGAAGTACTTCCATGCACCACCATCCGATGGGTGTACCATGTTGCCACTGTATCTTTTGCCATCCTTGTGCCATCTCATCTGTTTTGCCATCTCATCTCATAGTTGATCACATGTGGAGATGTCTGGGTTTTGGACATCCGACATCGCAACTTGCTCCAAATATTCTTAAATTTTTATCATAGCCTCCACATGCGATAACATGACACCTCGACAAGTTTCGTGATTTTCGGACTTTGTTTGGATTTTATATAATTAAAAAACTCTTCTACCGCACTTAGATGGTCATATTTCGTGGACAAGACGTTCAAACTTTTGGGTGAGTTTATGGACACGGCCTCAAAATACACTCTCCAATATGAATATCATTTTTTGAATGACTATATTTCATTATTTCATGCACCTACAGTTCAAATTCGGATTATGCGAAAAAATTCAAGTAAATAAAATAAATGAACGAAATATAGCAAAATATTATAAAAAGGTCCCAAATTCTAACATGTGCTTGTAAATAATATGCTAGGGCCACAAAAAAAGTTTGGATTCAAAATTCAAAAAAAATTCAAACTTTGCCGAGTGCCTTCGGCAAAGAGTGCATTTGCCGACTGCCACGTAAGAGGCAATCGGCAAAGAAGGGCCTTTGCCTACTGCCCAGCCTGGCGGTCGGCAAAGAAGGCCGGCCCTGAGCCCAGCCAGGGCCACGTGGCTCTTTGCCGACTGCTCGGCGTGGCAGTCAGCAAAGAGGACATCTTTGCCGACTACTGGGCATCAGGGCAATCGGCAAAGAGCACGGCGACGGACGCCGTTTGACCCCGCCAAATTTTGCCGACTGCCCATCTTTGCCGACGGTTAGGCTCTTCATGGGCAGTCGGCAAAGCAGGCTTTACCGACTGTCGGCCTTCGCCGACTGCCGGATAGTACCTTTGCGACTGCCCTGTCAGGCAGTCGGCAAAGGACTTCTTTGCCGACTGCCCCAGCTTTGGCAGTCGGCAAAGATTGAGGCGTCGGCAAAGCCGCTGTTTCCCGTAGTGCGTACAGTCGCACAACTACTACGTACTGCCCATTTAGCTAGCTTCATCATTCATGCAGGTGCCGTTGTCACAGCTTGCCACTGTAATCATCAGCAGGCACGTACTATGCCGCGCGCGCGCCGGATGGAACCAAATCAAATCATGCCGCGCCCGCTGTGTCTCGTCGCGTGCAGCGGCAGGGATCGGCCGGCCGGCACCCGGCATGCCGCGGGGGCGCGCGCAGCGCGCTGGTGGTGCCCGGCCACCACCACCACCGCCCCATCGTCGGCCGCCAGTTGACGGCGCTGTGCGGCGGCCGGCCCGGCACCGGTGTGTCCCACGGCGATACGGCGGGCCAAGAGCCGGCAGCGGGGATCCGGCCGGCGCTCTGGCGCCAGAACAGCCGGCCCCCAGTTGGTCACATCGGTCACATGCGGCGCCTGCCGGCCGGCCGTGTGTGGATCAGCGCGCCAGCTTGCAGCGCGCCCCTGGCCGGCCGGGCACCTATTTATGCTTCCTCTCTGCGTACAGTTGCCACGGTCCACGGCGCGCCATCGAGTTATTATATATGCGATCGTCGTATCCATGGATGGATGGATATACAGTATATGACGCATACACACGGCGTATGTAGTATATGGCCGGTGGCGTGGTGGCGCCACCGGAATCTTGACGGTGACCTAGCTCGCCGGACCAACAGTGCCCGCGATTAAAGCCGGCAGCTTGCTAGCTTAGCTAGCCTCGCCGTCCCGGGTCTCTCTCGACTTGTACAGCACAATAAGCACATGCATATAGTAGTCGTCGTAGTACCACCAGTAGTCACTAGGTCCTTGGTTACCACCACTTGCTGTACATGTCAAGACCCGCTAGCAGCTCTCTGTTGCGCACGGATGACCACAAGAAATGAGCGACTGATATAGGTGTGCCAGTTATTATCTCTAATATCTCCACTCATAGCAATGGAGAGAGTGGAATAGTCATTTTATTCCCCTCAACTATATATTGCTTGAGGCTTAGTTCTATCCCTGAACTGTCAAAATGACACAGTTTCATCAGCATTTCAGACCTCAAAATTTAGTTTTAGACTCAGTTTTATCCTAGAACTATATATCAAAGTGACTACTTCGACCCTTAAACTTTGCATTTTGGATTCAATTTCATCCATGAACTATCAAAGTATATTTGAGTCTTCAAGCTTTCTTTTTAGCACAACTTCCTAGTCCTATGTGGAACACACCTCAGCATTATGCCTGATCAGCTCCAACACTGCTCTCGATTGGAGATTCAGATAAAAAACATTATTAGTTGGACAGTCTAGAAACTCTTCAGTGTCCATTGAGAATTCTAGTGGATTATTTAAAATGCTATTGTGTTTATATATCGGTGCCTAGGAAAGAATGGATAAACCAATACTTGTATGTAATTGATGAAACATGATGGCGATCTGCTACCCTCCTAGTCTAAATAGAAGCCCTACAGGAGCATCAACTATATGTAACGAATAGTCAAACCAACTATTCAAATAGAACTTATCTTTTAAAACAAACAGAATTATAGGAATTGAGAAGAAATTAAACAAAGAATCAAGGAAATATATTTCTCTTGAACTATAAACTAGATACTAAATTGCTTTTGTGGGAGTAATTGCCTTGAGAACACATTGATGAATTAGAGCAACAATAGATCTACAATTTTGCCCTTAGATCGATATTTCTAGCATCATGCTCAACAATAACCTATTGTGAACAAAAAGTAATGTGTTTTTGTCATAAGCTAGAAATATGTTTAGTAACTTAAATGGAACAATGTGATTATAATTGAACAATATGATATTGGAGTTGAACGATTATTCATATTCGTGGATATTCATATCTATTTAAAATGTGGATATAGATGTGTCAAAAGTGTGTTATCTGATTCAATCGACGAGGAAAATGCCACCAGAGAAAAATGGTACCAAACGATGACCGTCCATCTTGAATCGCGAGTGGTTCTAGAGTTGACGAGGTGTAACATCAAAGAGTTCCATGCAGATCGAATAATGGATGAAGTTAGGCCAAAAAGAAAAGCTTGAATACTAAAATGCACTATGGTAGCTCAAGGATGAAACTAATCCCAAAATACAAAGTTTAAGAACTGAAATGTTCACTTTGAAGAAGCCCTTTGATGCAATTACAATCTAGTGCGTTTAGGTGGGTGGGGGCGCGTGTTCGGTAATCTTCAGCTTACTGTGTAAGGTCGCAAAAAACTCTGCTTCTGCTTAATGAAATACGTGCGGAAGCATGTTTTTGAAAAGAAAAAGCCCTACGACGAAACTGGACCTAAAATAAAATTTTGATGATTGAATTGTTTATTGAAAGTTCAAGGACAAAAGTGAGCTTCACACAATATTCGAGGGACCAAAATGACTATATCCCATCCTACTTTTTTTCACCGTCGCAACGTTCATAAATGTTTGCTAGTATAAGAAAAGGGGGGAGGAAGAACACGTGACCATATAGCAAGGTATGAGTAGTTAGTGATTGATCATATATATTTGATGTGTGCGAGAGGCTGCTTGCGATATGGACAAATGACACATGGTCCATGCATGGCCCATGATATGAGCATCCGGCAAGGGCGTGCAGTGTGATGTGGACTAGTCGCCTTCAGTTCCCGACTTCCCGGCCGTCGGCACTCGGCACAAGCAGGGGGTTCCAGCCTCCCGTGCACTCATCGATCACTGGCGCACGGCGCGTGCAGTGCAGGCCTAGCTAGGGTCGCCCTACTCCGACGCGGCAACAGAAGGTGCTGGCGCTAGCTAGCTACCCTCTCGCTGTCGCGCGCCGCGGCTCAGCCTCAGCTTGGAGAAGAGAGTTCGAACAGTGATGGCGCGCTACAGCAACGCTGGGGGACCGGCCTAGCTACGTGTCTACTCACACCTTGTCGTTGTACACCTCCGTCCGTCCTGTGCTGTGCTAGCAGAATACCTGCATCTGTCAGCCTGTTTCAATTTATCAGCTAAATCAGCCAATCATTCAACGGTATTTTTCTCTCACAAAAAATCAACCGCAGCTAGAACCAGCCAGCCAAAAACGACCAAACGAACAGGGCATACATCTTCATGCATGCTGGCCAATGGTCAGCATCGGTCCATGTCCATGCATGCGACGTTGCAGTTGCAGCACCTAGCCTCGCGAGCAATTTGTGTCGTAGGATCAATCAGCGGATCGATGATGAGTGAGGAGATCGACGCAAAAGGAGGAAGCCTTGCATAAAGGCCCCTGTGTGCAAATACTACGTGGCTACTGCACGCCAACAGGACAAAAATGTGCTCGTTACTATTTTTCTTCCTAATAGAGCACTGCTGCGACGCAGGTTTTTCTTTTTTTTTTGAACAAAAAAAAAGGAAGGGCAGTGGCTGGGACTCGGTTGCAGTACGTACAATGAATGATGACTGCGGCCGTATCGAGCTGGGCCAGCTTTTTTTGAATCAGGGCTCCACAATATGCCCAGGCCCAGGCGGAAGCAGAGCCAGTGAGCAGCCAGAGAGACAAGTAGCAGAGACGCGGCACGTGAGAGGCCAACTAACCGTCCAATCACTCCAGATCTGACGGCTGCCAGAGACCAAAGCATATGCAGACTGCGGACCGCGTGGATCACGAAACCACATGACGCCGGCCAGTGCCATACGATTAGCAAGAACAGAAGCACAGGCCTATAACGCAGCAGCCGGCCTTAACGCAGTCCTGTCCTAGCGTCCTTGTCTCACTGGACGAAGTAACAAACCCATGCGTTATTGGTGGCTGCTCCTCCTCATCCTCGTGTCTTCCACGACCGAGCTTGTTTAGTTGATCAAATTTGGCCATCAAATTTATTATATAGAATTTTTATTTCTATTATATTAAAATATCGATACATATATGGAGTACTAAATATAGATAAAATCAAAAACTAATTATACAGTTTATTGTACTTTACGAGACGAATATTTTAAGCCTAATTAGTCAAAATTTAAACGATTTTTATCAAATACAAACGAAATGTTATAGAAATTTCAGCTCTAATTTAGTGAACTAAACAAAGCCTATGAGAGCACAGCTGCAGCTGCAGCTCTGCAGCTGCCTCTGCACGGCGTCGAGAGCGCAGCGCAGGTCAATAATTGCCAGCCTTCATTCAACTGCAACGCAAAGAGAGGACCTGTTCTTGTTCACACATACTACATGGGTAAATATTGTGGCACTGTCCTTCAGAAACAATAGGCGTTGTTGTAGCACAGCACCGTCTTTGAATTAGTACAGGAGGTTGCAATGCAACCGAAGCAGCAGCAACATGTTACAACATCACTCTCAGGGGAGTTGCTAGTACGGAGTGAGTTCAATTGCAGCATCAATAAACCAGGTAAAAAAGAACCCTACAATGTCTCGGAACAAATATCGGCAAGACCGACACACCAGTTTGATAGAGTGTTCCATCATAGCCATAGGTCAACTCTGCAGAAAAGACGAATAACACCTAGAACGGATGTACTAATTGCACTGGTTTAGTACACAAACAGCTCTCAGGCTCTCACCTACCTTACTCCACTCAGCACATAATGGCTAGCAAACTAGGTGTACAAAATGAACCAGCAAAAGATCAGCACAGACCGGAACAAAGTTAGCCTTGCTCATTTACAATTTTCTACGGGACTGAAAGGCAGCAGATCTGGCCAAGCAAAGTGGGTTCAAACAAAGGGCCAGGTTGACAACATCACCCACTTATCGTCAACATCAAGCCATGCTGCTGCTCAACACTTCAATCAGCTCGTTTTTCTTCATCTTTGAGTAGCCTTTGATTCCTCGAGACTTGGCAAGCTCTCTCAACTCTGCAACCTTCAGAGAGCTTAAATCTGGACTTTCCATGGAGTTGTCCTCGTGCAATTCATCTGTATCTGTAACATCAGCGATTTCCAAAGAAGGTTCCGGATACTCATCGTCTGGTTCATCAGCATCCGATTCTTCATCATCGCCTAAAATGTCATCGAGGTCTTCCAAAGAAATATTTTCTGGTTCTATTACAGAAACAGGTTCATACGGAGACATGGAGTCAGGCTCATCTGTAGCAGTCCTCTCATCAAGAGCTGTCTTAGCTTTCTGTACAGCATTGGCGACATTACTGCCGATGGACTTGTGATCGGCGTCTCTGTCTACGTCCGCATTGATAACAGGCTGGAACTTCACTCCAGGAACAGGAGATCTTCGCCTGAAATTTGAAGCTGGCCTTTTGAAAGGTGCCGGAGGTGGCGGCTTCTGTTCTTCCTGGATGTCGCTTCTTGTGCCAAAGATGGTTGAACCTTGTCTATTTCCAGAATCATTGCTTCTCCTCATTACATCAAAATTCTGCTCGTTGTCATCACTGCTCTTCCTTCTCTGGTCCACAGAGTGTTTCCTAAGCAACTTAAGAAGTGAATCAACACTGCCCCTTTCACCCTGCACTTTTGCAGGTTCAGGCTTCTTGTCTTCCCTGCTTTTCCCCCTAGCTCGCAGCTGTGCTTGAACCCTTTTAAAGAGCTCCACAATCTCCTTCTCTCTTTCCCCAGGAGCTGATGTGGCTTGAGGACGGGAATTGCTTGCCAAAGAAATTGGTGGTCCGTTCTTGGAGAACATGATATCACTATCAAATTCATCAATGTTCTCAGAGTCATCTTTATCCTGGTACGACTTGCCTTTCCCTCTGGAGGAACCCCCCTTTTGTTGTCGCGATACATCCGAATTCCTTGGCCTATGGTGGTTGGGGCTTGCACAACATACCAAGGATACCCTCATTGGCCCCAATATAGGTGATGTGCCCATGAAACAAGCTCCTGGAGGGACTCTGCTTTCTCCATGATGCACAGGTAAAGTTGCTCTGCCTGAGACCCCTGTGCAGCAAAAGCGCTGTACATTAGTTATTGCTTTAGAAGGAACTTGTGAATTAGGCAGGAATAGGAAGCTTAAAATGGAACTGTATGCATTAATTGCTATCATACATGATATGGGATAAAGATAACAAAATAAACCGAGATTGCATGGCTAACAACAACAATTTTGATACAAATCTTTGGAAATATCGTATCAAAGTCAGTATGCATAGAAACCACTTGGATGACATCTGAATGTAAATTACTGAATATTTTTAAGGAAAAACAAAATGTATCATAAGGAAAGGGAAATGAATTACATACAGAAAACAAAGTGTTAGACAAGCCCACGTTCACCTTTTAGTCTATAACAAAAGTCACAAGCCATAGCTTGATCATGGAAACAAGATAAGACGCTTAAAAGAGTATGCGCCATTTTATGTGGCCTATCTGTACATCTGCAAGGTGCGTACAGCGCATTTTTATGAATCAGCTAACAAACTGTCCTAATTAAAGCCAAACAATGCAAAAGTGGGAGGTGTTTACGCCACATACGAAAAGATGAAAACACTGCACCGGGCGATGATACCAAGAAATAGCAACTAACAGTAAGTCTAATGTGAGGCAAATCTCGGAATTAAATGCAATCCATTGTGAACATGCGGCTACTAAAATGGCAATCACCTAACAGAATATAGGAAAGACCAGTAATTTAGTCAACATGTGCATCCAGGCAGCTAAGAAACTTGACATCTAAATAGAAAAGATCATCACTCGTGAATTAGATAGGATTTCATTGTAAAACTGTGGATGAATCATGAAACACATACACAAATCCCAGTGATGTCGTTTATAAATCCACGATCAATTTAACTAATTAGCCCTAGGCAGTTTGGCACCTTGCACTTAAACAAATGCATCGAACTGGAATAGACGGTGAATTCAACACTGCTGAGATTTGCAATCAATTTGATAAGATTTCAAAGACCTATTAGAGTTGGGGAACCAAATCTCTACCCAGTTTCTTAGTAGATGAGGCTGGTAGCGTTACACTGGAATACAGCAGCAACATTTCTATAGTCCATCCACGGCGCACCCCATGAGGAACAAAAATAATTTGCCCCATCTGCTATGCAGGAATTTTCACAGCAAAGGTTATAATTCCCCAGAGCAATCTGGTGGAATTCACTGGCTTCAACAGTTCCGTTCTCCACATAACTCCCGATTAGGTTTCCTCTGATGATTCACCATTCTCACACGGCGCCATCTGGGGAACCCGCGCCACGTACTAGCAAACATCGTCGAGTCGTCGACCGTTAGGCAGGCTGCCCTGCCCCCACATCGCGTGCATTGCTTCCCTCCGTCGCGACAGGGGCAAGCGCACGGCACGGTGCAGCAGGGCAAACGTCGTCCAACAACAGGCGATAGGGCAGAGACGCGGAGCGAAACCCTAGTGGTTAGAGATGGACGATTGAACGGCAACAGCGCCACACGGTAGGCACGGGAGACGAGAGGCGGAGAAGAGTGGTGGGGTGGTCGCGTACCGCGGTGATGGAGGAGGGCGGGGGCCGCGGGGGACATTCCTCTGTTGGGCGGCCGTCCGGAGCGTCCCGACCGGCGGCGGCGGCGGCGTTGAAGCGGCGCCCAGGCGACCTGTTGGTGGCAACAGGTGATAAAGCGAAAGCGAGAGAAGCGGTGGTGGAGTTGGGGCCTTGGGGGATTTGGCGAGGGTTTAGGCGGCCGACTGGCCGAGGCCGAGGTCCAGCAGCGCAGCGGCGCGGGGACATGGGCCGGCTCGTGTCACTCGCTCGGGATCTCGTCGTGGTCGTCCACGCGGCTCGCGCCCGCCGCCGCATCAGTTTGGGACGATGGGCCGTGTGGAGAGAAGCCCAAAGATTATTCAGTTTGGGCCTCTATTTCTGTAGTTCATCTGACTCGATGTCGGCCCAACAAATCTATAATTAACCCTTTTGTTTTGAGAAAACAAGTTTCACCCCTGTATTATATATGAGCAACTCTAGACCGAAGATTTTTAAAATACAAAGACACTCCAAGAGCTTCTTTGTATCCTTTCTACTCAATAGGGAGTGGCCTGGATCTTATAGGACAACAGGACTTGAAGTATAAACAAGTATGTGCTGATATGCATTTCCAGTTCCAGGTAAGCAGAGAGATTACACATTCTAAAAAAAAGGTATAGAGATTACGTACACGGAGCAGCAAACAGCAAAATCTTTGCTATACAACTTGATGGATTAGTCGCAACATGTAAGGTTATTTCAATTCTGTCAAGAACAAAAACTGGCAGTCCAATCTGGCAAATTTGATTTTACTACTAAGAACTTTTAATTCATGCTTCGAATAAACCATGCTTAAAAAAGTTAAAGAACGACTGCCTCCGTTTTCTGAAATGTCACATTTAGTTTGTCGTAAATCAAAAATGTATATCTTTAATCACTGATTTTAAAAAATTTATATTCTCGGGCGCATTTGCCTTCTGCGCGTACACAATGACACACAATCTTTCGCAATGAACAACCCACGACGATGACGACTTTGTCAGCTGGAACAAACGTTACGCTTTGGGTGTTCGGCGTATTCGTCACAAGCTTTTCTTTTTTACAAAATACTACACATGGCATCTTTCGTCTAGTGGCAGAACCAAGAATTTTGATTAAGTGGACCAGACAAATAAGATGACACATCATAATGTGACAAATATATACAACAAGTGAATGCCCACGCGGGCGGCCCCCCGGGGCAAAAAAAAAAAAAGAAGTGTATGTCCCAACAGCTTTTTCAATGATTTTTGCCTATGTACATAGTATTATGATCAGAAATGGGTGAATTGATGAATTGTTGTGCTATGCATTGAAATATTTACAGGGGTATTAAAAATCTTTTATTATGTGGAGGGAGGGGCACGATCCTGCAGCCCCCCTGGTTCCGCACTGCTTTGGTTATGTTCCAATTAATGATTCTGCTTATAGACACAATATTCCTTCAAAAAATCTGGTAAAATCGCGTGCATATATTTCCTACAATCGTCACATGCCGACAGGAAGAGGCTAATGATTAGATCAACTTGAGCATGAGGAGGACCAGACCAGCCATGCGCACACAAGTCGGCTGACCGTCCAACACCCGAAGTTGCCGTGCTCCCTAACCCGGTCAAGTCAACCAACCATCCACTTGTGGAAAGCACGTGTTCCCACTACACTTGAAGGCAGGTAGTACCGTAGTAGTAGCAATGAAGCATCATCTCGCACACGAACGGTACTCCATAATCCATACATGAAGAGCCCCGGTTGTCTGTCAGAAAGCACGAGTCAGAAATGGCAACCACTCTACGCAGCTTGCAGGCCATTGCTGCACTGGTCGTGCTGTTGGCGCGTTTGGCGCCGGCGTTAGCTCAGCGGCAGCCACCGCCACCGGGGGTCGCGCGGCCGGGCTGCCGCGACAGGTGCGGCAACATTACCGTCCCCTACCCATTCGGCATCGGCGCCGGGTGCTACCGCGACGACGGCACCGGAGGCTTCCAGCTCTTCTGCGACGATGCCCACTCCCCGCCCCGCCTGTCCTTGGCTGCCGGCAGTTACGAGTACCCGTTCGCCAGCCTGTCCTTGGCTGCCGGCGAGGCCCGCTTCTATCTCAACGCGACGCGCAAGTGCTACAACACCACCTCGGGGGAATTCGTCAACCGGAGCGACGACGCGGGCATGGCCGTCGGCGAGGGCAGCACCTACCGCGTCTCCCCGACCAAGACCCGCCTCTTCGCCACCGGCTGCCCCACCATCGGCTACTTCGTCGACGGCGACGGGTTCTTCATCAGCGGCTGCACGTCCGTGTGCCGGCCGGCGCAGTACACCATTCCAGAGAAGGGGTCGTGCACCGGGGTCGGGTGCTGCCAGAGCGCCATACCGCCCGGCATCTACTACTACGAGCCCAACACGCTGAGCTTGCAGCAGGGTCAGCTGGACCCCATCTTCAACCGAAATGTCACCACGTGCCAGTACGTGTTCCTGGCGGACGCCGAATGGTTCAGCTACAGCGACCGCGTGTTCTTCAACCGAACCGACGACTTCGCTACGCCTGTCGTGCTCGACTGGGCCGTCCGGAACGTCGGCAACTGCAGCGCCGCCAAGCGAAACATGACGGACTACGCGTGCCGGAGTGGGAACAGCGAGTGCGTTCGCTCCACCAACGGCGCCGGCTACCGGTGCAACTGCTCCAAGGGATACGAGGGGAACCCCTACCTCGACGGCGGATGCAGAGGTAAACATGCGTCTCCATGAGACCATGACCATATCACATATTCACATATGCGGACATGTCTGCCTCCTTTTATGTCTCGTTGCTGCCTGTCTGTTTGTCTTACTCAATGGTGAAACCAAATTGCGTTTGCAAACGGATCAGACATCGATGAGTGCACTCGCAAATACGAGTATCCATGCTACGGAGTCTGCACAAATCTGCCGGGAAGCTACACTTGCAGATGCCGTCCGGGAACAGATGGGGATCCCTCCAAGCACAACGGCTGCCGGCCCAAGGACAAGTTCACACTAGCTCTCAAAGTGGTTACAGGTACACAGAACATCATCCTGTTCCTATGAGCCGACACGGCGACACTATTATTAATTATGCTTGGAAAATTTGCCAATTTCTTATCCGGACACTGATGCGTACTCGATGATGTTTAGGGGTCAGCGTTGGGGTGTTCTTGTCAGTGTTCATGTGCTTCTGGCTCTACCTGGGGCTCCAGAAGAGGAAGCTCATCAGAACGAAGCAGAGGTTCTTCGAGCAGAACGGGGGCGTCATCCTGCAGCAGCAGATGCGCTCCTACACCAGCGCCGGCGCCCGACCAGGTGGGTTCAAGATATTCTCCGAGGAGGAGTTGGAGAAGGCGACCAACAGCTTCGCCGACGACCGGGTCCTCGGCCGCGGCGGGCACGGCGTCGTCTACAGGGGTGTGCTCGAGGACAAGACGGTGGTGGCCATCAAGAAGTCCAAGATGATGGAGGAGGCCCAGACCAAGGAGTTCGCGAGGGAGATGCTCATCCTCTCCCATATCAACCACAGGAACGTCGTCAAGCTGCTCGGCTGCTGCCTCGAGGTAGAAGTGCCCATGCTGGTTTACGAGTTCGTCTCCAACGGCACTCTCTACCACTACATCCACGATAAGGAACTCAAGGCTGATATAACCCTTGACACCCGTCTCCGGATCGCGGCGGAGTCCGCGGAGGCGCTCGCATACATGCACTCGTCTGCCTCGCCGCCGATCCTACATGGAGACGTCAAGACGGCCAACATTCTGCTCGACAACAAGCTCACCGCAAAAGTCTCGGATTTTGGGGCGTCAAAACTGGCACCCGCTGATGAGGCCGAGATTGCGACATTGGTGCAGGGGACTTGCGGGTACCTTGACCCTGAGTACCTTATGACATGCCAGCTAACCGATAAGAGCGACGTGTATAGCTTTGGTGTCGTCCTGCTGGAACTTCTCACCAGAAAGAAGGCACTCTACTTCGACGGGCCAGAGGAAAACAGGAGCCTCGTGTCATGCTTCATGACGGCAGTGAAGGCTGGCCAGCATGAAGAGCTTCTTGATAGCCAAGTGAGGAACGAGATGAGAGCCGAGGTGCTTGAGGAAATTGCTCACCTCGTGATGCGGTGCCTGAGCATGAGTGGAGAGGAACGGCCAACGATGAAGGAGGCGGCTGAGAGGCTGGAGAGGCTCAGGAGATACCAGCAGCACCCGTGGGCTCAGGCTGATGTCAATCTGGAAGAGAGGCAGACCTTGCTCCCCATGGAACAACGGGATCTTCCTTCCATGTTCAGACAGCAAGATGTCCTATATCTTGAAGAGGGCAGCACATATACTTACAGCTTGTAAATAATATTAAGTTGTGCCATAATTTTAGCAAATTGATTCCAATTATGGATTCTTTTGGATGTCACAGTGCAAGGGTGTGCAAGTGTTGAAGAGCCAAGAACTAGGAACTGAATATTGTTCACCCTTGAAAAAAGAAAAAACAAAGAGACAGCAAAAGCTTTGCCAAATTTTTATTAGGACAGAAAATATTGTCACCCTTTCTAAAATGGATCCCTAGTTGCTCTGTTTGTTTCTTCAGAATGATGTGTATATGCGTCAAGTCCACTGACACTGTTCATGATTGTTCCTCAAGAAAATGCACACTAACTACCACAGTAATTTGGATAATATTGTGAAATCCAGAGCAGCTCTTCATACCATTTGTTTATTCACTGACCTTTAGCTTGATTAAATGTTCATCTAAGAAATTAAACGTTAATCTAATTATATAAAAAAAATGGTACCCTTAATTTGGGGAACTGGTGCCTCATGTGCTCTAGCAGATGCCTGGTCAGTTCACAGCTTACTTATAGAGGAATAAGCCTCCCAATGAAGGTTATAGCACTTCACGTCCCATGACGAACCCCTAGCCATCCCATCCTTAATCTGCTGACCGCAATGTGAAGTGTCATTGTTCTGCACATTGGGAAGTAAATTATGTTAAATTCAAGAAGCAAGTAACTTCAGAAAATAAGATAGTTTCACACAATCAGCTTCCTGGGCCTTTTGATTGCAACTTTGACCTACGCTGATGTTCAGAACATTAGTTGATCTATTAAGAGATAATTGATTATGCACAATGAACAGCCCTGACAAGATAGCTATTCTCTCTTGAGATTGCAAACTTACAAAGCCATCAAGTGCTTGAGAAAGAGACAGATCTCCATACGTTGAGATGATGTACTGAGACATTGCTGTATTGGGGAAATCATGCCCCTCCAACTCTCTGGTTACAAGTACATACAAATGGAAAGCATAAGCTATAACATACCGATCAACTGATGTGAATTCTACTTTGGTTCATATTCAAGCTTCTGTCAGTCATGCAGTTTCGACTCACTTTGGACACAAAACATTTCATCTAAATCATATCAAACTGATGCCAAGTAAGCGTTTTTTGGTATTTACCTTGATTTATGGCTGGGAAAATTTATCTGTACTGGCACAGATCCATACTTTATTGCCTTCATCTGCACACAAGGAGATTTAACATTACTAAGAGACGCAGCAGTGGGGTGGAAAATAATCACAACATGCTTTTGTTTTTTTGTGTGTCCTGAAATATATTAACTCAGGGATTTGTGGTGTTTGCTAAATTGGCAGAACCAATGCAAACAAATGTAGCATTAAGATGCACTTGAAACACTTATATACACAGCAGCATGCTGGATAAAATCACTGTATGAAACTTGTTGGTCCTTTATTTATTTCAAAGGATGTGCACTAAAATATTGTTTTCCTTTTTTAAAAAAAAAAGAACTGCACATGCATGTTAGGGTGGGAGGTGTGGTCATGCATGATGCATCCCAACAATAGGTTCGAATCCTCTTCAACTCACGTTTGGGTGCTTATTTTCTTCCTAATGAAAAACCATTCAACTCCTCCTAGGTCCCATTTTTTACAAACAGCTCTTATTTTAGTAATTGTATTGAAACAGTTCAGGAAAAAAGAAGGCTGGTTTCACATACCGCTGTTTGCAGCCAAGGATCTTGAAAGGAAGAGCAAAGAATGATATCAGATCCTGCATATATTAAATGTGCTAGGGCTTCATCGTATGCCTCAACAAATGTTATTTTGTCTCCCTGTTTGATAAACCAGACAAATGATAAAGAAAGGATTTTTTTTTTTTTTGCATCAAACACATGATGTGCCATGATTGTAGAAAGCCTAAACAAGTTAGACATGGAATAGCGATACCATTATCTCTCCCTTTAATGCTCGCAAAGTTGAGTTCACGACAGACCCTAACTTTTCCATGATGATGACCTGTACAGTATAAACTCTTGAAACTGTGCTAGTAGAGAAATAAACTGTTCAAGTCCCAAGGAAGGTATCTAACAAAGTAGTATACCACACACCTGAGTATTCCTTCGGAGAGCAACATGAACTGCTTCTTTAAGACTATGGATATCTGAATTATCATCACAGATACATCCTACCTGACAAATGGCGCTTATCTGATGTTACACTCAATGTAGTAACTAGACAAACAGAAGTATGTATACACAGAACAACAGTGTACATACTATCATGGATGAATCACCATTGAACTGAAGTCGTCGCCTAAGTGCTTGTCTGCAAATGGACTTCCCCTCAATATCATTGGCAGAATACCTTCGAGGAAGAAAAATGTCTTTCGATGGATCCCAAAGTTCACCATCCAATCCATAAGAAGCAACCGATATCTTCTCCCTAGAAAGGATTAAAAGAATCTCAGAAAATCTCAGCAAATAAAGTACCACTTACGACAAGCAATTTCTTAGGCCCAATGGGAGAAAAATTATGGCCAAATAAATAAAAATAAGCTAATTTACTTATGTGTAGTTAATGTTGATTGCAGCCCATGTCTTGAACCCTGAATAAGAGCATCTTTTGAATGTGTTGAGGACATCAAAACGACTTTATTTGAATAAACAATGCCCCCCTGCATATACATAAGTTAGTTGAAAGATATGTTGCACATACATGAGTTAATAGAAAGATATGATCGTATGATACATAAGTTAATAGAATTATACAAAAGGTATGTTTAAATGGATTTATCAAAGGCATTTGAAACAATTAAACTTCCATCTGGCATTTTAAACTTGTATGCAATGAAAATCTAAACATGTTTGAATAATATGTTCCCAAGAAAGAAACAAAATTACCCTCGGTGCTAAATGTTAATGCTGGCAACGATAACAACAATTCAGGTGCACGTCTACAATATCTAGCATATAGTAAAGCGTATAAAACCTCCAACTTTAAGATGATTTACCTTAAGAATATTAACAAGATGTATCTTATTTGTATCCTGCAGACGATCAGGGCGGTGAAGCTTATGAGGATCAAGCCCACACATCTCCAATTTATTTGGCTCCTCTAGGCACTAGAAGCAATTGCATGAAATGTACAATAATTAGAAAAAACGAGAAACCACATGTAGTCTAGTAGATGCAGGTACATATACTACACCCTGAAAAATGGTTTCAAATATATGCAACATATATTGAAATGATTAGAAACAGTGATGGATGGAATGAATGCTAAAACCTAAAAGTTTGCATCATCTTGAGGCATATTGATGGTAGACATAGTGCATGTAACTGTTGGACACAAAGACTCAGAATTGGTGAGCCAAAGGCACCATGACCCCTTGGGGTACCCTTTCTTATATAGCAAAAGCATAAAGGTTTACTTGGGATACAAGATGCTTAGCCAGCATATTCCTACAGCATAATTGCATAAAGCATAAAATAGATAACCTCCTTAGCTACCAAGCAAGCTCTAAGCTTTGTCATGATCAGCCTAGGATTTACAGTAAACTAGTGATTGCAGTAGGAAACAAATTAATCTACTGATAGCTACACTGACAGGCTTACTCATCAGTTCTCCCCCTAAGCCTGACAGTTCTTCAGCCTGCTGATCTCCTTGAGCCCAATTCTTCCCCTCGTTTCTTCAAACTTGGCCTTGCCGAGGGACTTGGTCAGGATGTCAGCAAGTTGATCTGCTGTAGGTGTGAACTCAGTCTTGATGGCACCATCTTCAACACAGTCCCTAATGAAGTGGTACTTGGTCCTGATATGCTTGCTCCTGTCATGGAACATAGGATTCTTGGCCAGGGCTAGAGCTGACTTGTTTGCAACCCTGAGCTCCACCACCTCCACTTTCCTCCCCAGCAGCTCTGCAAGTAATCTTGACAACCACAATGCCTGAGTTGCAGCTGTTGTCATTGCCACATACTCAGCCTCATAGCTTGAGAGTGCAACAACCTTCTGTTTGATGGATTGCCAGTTGATCAGACTATTTCCAAAGAAGAACAGGCACCTGTAGTGCTCTTGCTGGAATCTATGTCACCAGCAAGGTCTGAATCACTGTAACCAACAAATCTTGCCTTGCAGTTGGCCCTAGTGTAGTGAAGGCCATAATCCAGAGTGCCAGCCAGGTATCTGAGGACTCTCTTCACAGCTTGAAGATGCTCAACTGTTGGTCTCTCCAAGAACCTGCTGAGAAAGCCCACAGCAAAGGCCAGATAAGGTCTGGTGTGCACCAGGTACCTCAAGCTTCCTACCAGCCTTCTATACTGTGTTGCATCGACCTCCTTTGCTGTGCTGTCCTTACTTAACGTGAGACGCTCCTCCATTGGAGTGGCAGCTGGGTTGCAATCAGACATGCCACCCAGCTCCAAGATCCTCTTAGCGTAGTGGCTCTGATGAAGTGTAATGCCACCACTGCTCTGCTGAACCTCAATGCCCAGATAGAAGCTTAGCAGGCCGAGGTCACTCATCTCAAAGATTGATCTCATCCTGGCCTTGAACAGGTCAATCTCCTGCTTGCTTGTGCCAGTGATGATCAGATCATCCACAAACCCCAATCACCAGGAGTTTGTCGCCGGTGACCCGCCTGTACATTGCTGCCTCATGACTGTTTTGCTCGAAGCCCATCTGCTTCAGAGTCGCATCCAGCTTGGCATTCCACGCTCGGGGTGGCTGCCGCAGGCCGAAAGTGCCTTGCGGAGGCGATACACCTTGTGCTCTTCCCCGGCGACGGAGTATCCATGCGGCTGGCAGACATACACCTCCTCTTGAAGATCTCCATTCAGAAAGGCGGACTTGACATCCATATGGTGGACTGGCCACCCCGCCTGAGCAGCCAGCGCCAGCAGCACTCGCACAGACTCCATGAGGACAACCGGCGCAAATGCATCTTCGTAGTCCACCCCCTCCTGCTAGACGAAGCCACGGGCGACCAGGCGAGCATTGTGCTTGATGACATCCCCGCGCTCGTTCTTCTTCAGCTTAAACACCCATTTCAGGGTGATTGGGCGATGGCTGGCACGGGGAGGCACAACACCCAAGTGTCGTTGCGCTCGACAGAGCGCAGCTCCTCCATTGCAGCACGCCAGGCAGGGTCATCCTTGGCCTCTGCATACGTGATCGGCTCGCCGGAGTGGGTGAGGTGTAGCTCCGCGAACAGCCGCCGTGCTGGTGGCAGCGTCTCTTGTTCCCCGATGATGTCGCTGACGGCGCGGTAGCGCAGCTCCTCGCCATCATACCAGTCGTCCACCCGCTCCTCATCGTCCTCCAGGGGAGTCACGTGCTTGACCCGAGGACGCAACGGAGCAGGCGGTGTTGTAACCGGAGAAGCAGCCGGCTGCGGAGTGGGCGACTCGGGTGTGGCCGAGCACAGAGCAGAGTGCTCTGCCAGCAATTGGGGAAGTAATCAGCGGAGCAGAGCATGGCGGAGAAGTTGGTGATGGCGAACCCGAGCTATGCGCTCCAGGGTGCTCCTCCGGCCACGAGTACTCAACGATGAAGTCACTGCCCGCCGCCCCTGATGTGTCGGCCTCCGGTGAAGCCCAGTCCCAGCCGCGGCCTTTGTCGAACACGACGTCGCAGCTGATGCGCACGCGCTGGGACACTGGGTCGTAGACGCGGTAGGCTTTGGCGCCTTCCACGTAGCCGATGAACACGCCGGCCTCGCCGCGGTCATCGAGCTTCCGGAGCTGCGCCAACTTCTTGGTGTAGGCCACTCAGCCGAATACCTTGAGGTGGCCCACGGTCAACGCGCGGCCATGCCATGCCTCGTAGGGGGTGATGCTCTTCAGCACTCTCGTCGGGGAGCGATTGAGGATGTGCATCGCCGTCATCACGGCCTCCCCCCAAAACTGGGCTAGCAGGCGACACTGCTTGAGCAGAGCACGCGCCATTGACACCACCGATTGATTCCTGCGCTCAACAACGCCATTTTGCCGCGGGGAGTGAGGGGCACTGAATTGCCTTTTGATACCTTCTTCGGCGCAGTACGAGGCGAAGGTGGCAACGGTGAATTCGCCGCCATTGTCCGTGCGCAGGACCTTGAGCTTGCGGCCGCTCTCCACCTCTGCTGCCGCTTTGACCCGCTTGATCGCCTCGCCGGCCTCATCCTTGGACGGCAGGAGCACCACCCACATGAAGCGAGTGGCGTCGTCGACGAGTAGGAGCACACCGTCGTCGATCTCGACCTTGGATCCTCCCTCGTCCAGTTGCCCAAGACTCATGATGGGGTTCTTGAGCACCGGGATGTAGTACACCCCGTGCAGCACCCGGTGCTCGCCGGTCTTGGCCTGGAACACAATCGAACTGACGCCGCGGATGTCCACCTTGGACGCGTCCCCGAAGCGCACAGTACCGTGGACGTCGGTGTTCAGGTCGACGAAGAGCTCGCGGCGGCCCGTCATGTGGTGCGTTGCACCGCTGTCCAGGTACCAGCCGCCCATCTTCTCTTCATCTTCATCGACGTCGAGGAAGGCCCGAGCGCGCGGCTCCTCCAAGATCACTTCTTGCGCGCCGTAGGTGTGCGCCGGCACGCCGTGGTCCAGCTCGACGAAGCCATGCGCGAGGAACAGAGCACCATCCTCCTCATCGCACTCGGCATAGTGGGCGCGGCCTCCAGCGCCGCCACAGTCTCCACCACGGTCGCCTTGATCTCCACCGCCACGGCCACCGCCACCGCCGCGGTCACCACCATCTCGGCGCGGATGAGGACAATCCCGCGCCCAGTGACCCTCTTGGCCACAGTTGAGGCAGGTATCTGGTCCACGATCGTCGCCGGCGTGGTCGTTGCCGTCACCGCGGCCCCACTGCTTCTTGCCTCCGAAACGCTGGTTCTTGGAGCTTGAACCGCCGGAGTCGTCCGCGCCCTTCTTCTCCTTCTTCTAGCAGGCGCGCCACTGTTCCTCCGTGTACATCAGCTTGCCGCCGATGGCGATCGGCTCCGCGGAGGACTGCTGCCCCCGATCATCGACCGCCTTGAGCCTCCCAGCAACCTCCTCGATCGTGAGCGCATCAAAGTCAAGAAATTGCTCGATGGCCACGACAATATGGGCGTACTTCGACGGCACGGTGCGCAGGTACTTCTCCACGACACCCTGTTCGTTGATGTCCCTGCAACCATGGATAACCAACTGCGTGTGCAGAGCAGAGAGCCGGAGAGCATAGTCCTCGACCTGCTCCCCGGGCTTGATGCCGATGTTCTCCCAATCGCGACGAAGACGCTGCATCATCGTCCGGCGGACCCTGTCCACACCGATCCGCGCTGCAGCGATGGCGTCCCAGGCCTCCTTCGCACTCTGCTTGTCGATGAGCAGGATTCCCATCTCCTTGAGCACCGTGGCGACGATGGCCTCCGTCGCCCGCCGATCCTCGCGGAAAGGCACCGTCAGCCCCTCGACGGTGTCCCACAAGTTGCGGGCTTGCATCCGCAGCATGGTTTGTGACCACTCGTGGTAGCTGGTCTTGTCGAGCATCGGCCACGCGGTCCCGCTGCCGGAGTCGTGGTAGACAACCCTGGCCTCCGGTGACGGGTGGCGCCCGCCACTGCGCCCGCGACGGCGCGGCGGTGGGGACGGGGATCGCCTGCGGCGAGGACTCCTAGACCTCCCAGGCGAGCCTCCGTGCAGCCTCTCGTCCTCCTTCTTCGTCCCGCTTCCCTCTGCTTCCGCCTTCTTCGCGGCGATCTCCGCCCGCAGCTCTTGCGCCGTCATGGCGGCAGCCTCTGCCGCCTTGGCCGCGTCCCGCGCTGCCTGGATAACTGCTGTTACAGCCTCCTCTGCTGCCCTCAGGCGAGCAACCTTGCCAGTGAGGTCGCCCTGCACCTCATCGGAGTCCAAAGCACCGTCCTTGACGGTCTTGGAGGCGGCGACGGCGTGCTCGACCGAGTTGGCCATGGCAGGAGCAAGCGCAGGGGTAGGAAGGGAAGGGGATAAAGTTGTGGCTCTTTGCTAACCTAGCTCCTGATGCCAATTGTTGGACACAAAGACTCAGAATTGGTGAGCCAAAGGCACCATGACCCCTTAGGGTACCCTTTCTTATATAGCAAAAGCATAAAGGTTTACTTGGGATACAAGATGCTTAAACAGCATGTTCCTGCAGCATAATTGCATAAAGCATAAAGTAAATAACCTCCTTAGCTACCAAGCAAGCTCTAAGCTTTGTCATGATCAGCCTAGGATTTACAGTAAACTAAACTAGTGATTGCAGTAGGAAACAAATTAATCTACTGATAGCTACACTGACAGGCTTACTCATCACTAACAACTAACAACTGGAAAAATCATACTGAATATTTACTTCTGCATTCAAGTCTTGGCACGTCAGTAATATCCGAGTGTTTCCCAGTCCCTATGTATAAAAATATTACAAGTCAAAACTTCACATCTGGACCTCATTAACAAAATACTAAAGTACAAAAGTAAGATTTAATATTTATTTCAGCATATACATTTGTATTTTTTTATTATTTTGTACAACTGTAAACTCACAATTTGGAATCTAAGTAGGTCATTGATCCAGTCTCCTCTGTGCAGTTCTGAACATTACTTTTCAATAAGTATCAAAATAATGTACCGTGGAAAGGGACGTGACTGGGCCAAGCAGAAGTGCCCAAACAAGGTTAAGTTGGCTAAAATGGATTCAAGTTTGCTCATAATAGGCTGGAGGCCTTTTATCTTTAGTCTTTTAGAAAAGGGGAGTAATCCCATCTGTGAACATGCTTAACAAATCAGAAGAAAAATTCTGAACTTGCAGGAGGAAAAACAGAAGATCTAAAAAATAACAGAAAAAACAGTAATCATGTCTGGAATAGATTTAAAAAAATTCTTTTATAAAAATTATGGCAGGCGTGTCAGGCGAAGAATGATGAAATGCAAGACATGTGCCAGATTAAACTCCCACTGAAAATGAAATTAATCATGTGGCAGTTCATGATGCAAAAATACATTCAGAGTCTATTTGAAGAGGTGATGTGACCAGGTCTAGAGAAATAAAGCATATGAAGTGACTAGTGAGAATAGTAGATCATATACTGTAATGAATCTGGGAAATGATCCTTCAATCTAATAAAGCACTTCAATTTATTTGTATTGAAAAGGGAAAACATGATGCACATATTTCCTCTTCTGTTTCCAGAATGAGATATCATTCATTAGTGATACTACGACAAATCCTGTCAGAAGGTATTATCATCCATTTAACATGAAGAATAAATATAAGACTATTTTTTGCAAACCATTATCATACCATTGAATAGCATAGTAAATTTGAGAAAGCATTGTGCATACTTTAATAAAACTGACCTGGTGAGCAAATATATCCCAGAAAAGTGGTGCCACTATAGCAGTTTCCCAGTTATGTATGTGTATAATGTCTGGCCGCTTCCCAGATTTTAGAATATAATCCAGGGACGCACGGGAAAAATAGGAAAATCTAAAAAAAGATGTAGTAAGAACAAATAATCTGTTGTCATGCGCTTGCAGCGCTTCCGACAAAAAACTACATATAATATTCTAAAATGCTACCATTAGTAACAGTTACTATAAAAATATAGTCAGTTCAACATCAGTTTCTTCTGCATGTTATCTTCATACAAGCATGTCATGTCACTACCCAAATCTAATGCTCCTACATACCGCTCAAAGTCATCAGGGTAGCCATGTAACATATCACGATTGAAATAGGAGAGCTGAGATGGTTCTATAAGTACAAGACCAACACCACTTGATGCACTGCATAAAAGAAGCAAAATTAGGAGTCAAATACCTCTAGAACTACACATACAGAATCATCAGCTAAAATAAGAGAAGAGCGAGATAATAGGGCCTGTTACATCTTTTTGCACACTAGGAGTGTATCTTTACCCAGTCCATATTTTGTTTTTATGCCAAAGACCACCAAAATAAGATTCATACTCTGCCTCAGCTCTCCTTAGACCATGAATTCCATCCACGTTTATGCTGGTGTACCTATTTTGTGTCATATGAATGCGATGAGCATGATAGCTTTGTGTGCAATAAGCAAGATGTAAATGTGGCACACACAAGCCAAAACAATCCATATTACTGAGGATAACAATGAATTTGAAATATAACACATATGAGAAAGAACGAGAATAGAAGAAAATTGAGGGCTATATACCAATATGACAATACTGCAAAACATAACTTATTTCAAAACAGTTTGCAAATTAACTCAAATCATTTGGGACATGCTGTTTTTATTTTATTTTTTTTCTCAACGTGCTGTCTTGATGGAATAAACAACACAGTTAAGAACTATAGATTGTCATCAAAACTAAAAGTTGACAATCAAATTCAAACTTTCAGAAGAATGTCAAGTTTAGAGCATCCGTCTAGAATGAGCAAAAAATTGTCTAGTCTGGATATTGATATTTAAATTTCAGGATTTTACTCTTACATAGTAATAGCTAAAAGGAAGCCTGCATGTTATATACTTATATTGTTGAAATTTTTTTACATTAAATCTACTAAAAAGAAACTTCCCTATTCATATGACTAAACAGACCACTACAACATAAAAGCATAAGGTGTCCAGACAGTCTAAGAGATGTTGCATACTTGGGTAGTATCACCTCCACCAAGTTACCCTTTTTCTGAATCTCACAAGATAAACTGGCAACATAGGTTGATAACGATCCACATGATGCTATTGGGTACATTTCACTGCAGATGTGCACAATATGAAGAGGTTTCCTGCATTGAACATAGGCTCAAATATAGCATCGACAAATATAACAAGACTCAAATTAAATATGTCGCAGTTATACTGGGTGAAACATCAGTGGGAAGCATATACAAGTTGCCATGTTGGTGAGCATCTTCAAGCTCACTCAGGTAGTCAGATGGATATAGAAGGAGCCCAACATAGGCAGGATGTGTTACCAGGACACAGGTGTGGGAACCAGAATCAGATACAGTTGCGGGTGTTTGGCTTGGCAGGTTCAAAAAATTAGGATTCAGGAATTCTTCTGATATATCTATAAAAAATAGAATAGCATTTTGGCTCTTCAAATATTAAGTACAATCTAAGATTAATCCCTCTTCTTAATGAAATGACACGCATCTCTCATGCATCGTTCGAGGAAAAAATCTAAGATTAATCCTATTTCCTATAAAACAAACTAGAAGGACACTAAAGGTTCCATTGTGTGCTTTACCAAAGAAAAAGACATGGGATTACAGCAAAAGCTCCAGATTAACTACAGTTTGTGCATGGAACAACCGTCAAAACCAGCATTTAAAGTGATTCTCTCTTCTTTTTTACCCTCTCATGGATAGCACACATGAACTTCCTCTCACCCTCTGAAGCAAGATTCTTTCTCAATGTATCAGATATGAGCCAGGCCATATCAGGTGCCATATGACAATTCGATGTGTCAAGTTGTCATTGCAGCCAAAAAAAAGGACATGGGTATCCAGTAAACTGCGGAAAATTTGAGTAAGGCAGTAAAACTGGAGGAAAGCAAGGTAAGTGGTAGCATACTCTATCGGTTTACGCAGAAAGAGTCGCATTTCAGACAGCAACTCAGTATCTGGCTTATGATGAATATCAGAAAAGGCGCTTTGTATTATGCTTCTATTAGTGACAACTTTCTCTCTTAAATCAGATGCTTCCGCCATGCTGATCATTCCAGAAATGACCATTGTATCTATCCGCAGGAGTAACTCACTGAAACTTGACGATTGTGTTGCTTCTAAGGGAATACCTGAAAGGAGTACCATGAGAAAATGCAATATGTAAAAGTATAGTGAAAGGTATATGACAACATTTTTAGTATTTGAAGTGTGCAGTTTACCTCTATAATTAAGAATGAGATATTGAAAGTAAAACAATCATATCAACAATCAGCATAGGATTGCTGAAGATTGAGAAATTTCACATTATCATCCATAGAGTTCCTAATCCTGAAAATGTTGGTAACTGAGACCGCACCTTGCATTTCTGTTTCTAGTACTTGTATTTCCTCGAGAAGCAAATTTTTTTCATCTTGCAGTTTCTTCAGCTCCTCCATGGCCATAAACCGCTTCTTGTTAATGTACAGGATATCTGTAACAGACAAATGTTATCAGCAAGGAACGGAGCAATGTGAAAGAGTGGTTCCAATGGAAAAAAGTGCTACATTATGGTGAAAACTAACAGTTGTAGTATTAAGTTGTGGTCTGATACAGAACACTAGCATTAGGAAAGCAAGGGAAGAGAAATTACTCCGTTGAGCCAGGCGGAAGAGCTCCCCAACATCACCCTCACGTTGCTCATCAGCCAAACTTGGTACCTGGAAACAGCAATTACTTTAAACTCATAAGCCTCCTAAGCCAGCAAAGCAGAACAACACAAGATAAATGGAATTATCTGTGGCGATCTCATCCATGCCTGATCACTATCTGCGTCGACGTCCAACCTACAAAATTCCCAGCAACATATAGAAACATCATCCGCAATTCGAGCGCTAACAGAAACGAGATATAGCGGGAACCCACCGGACGGTGCTGGAGCTCTCGCGGCGTGGCTTCCGGCGAGAATCGCCGTTATTCCCCTCCCTGAGACACGAATTGGAGGACCGAATCAGCTAAGTAACAGCGACGCATACAGAGTACAGTTACACGCGCAATTATAAGAGTACGGCCGCACGGAATGGTGCTGGGTTTGGGATTTGCACGCTGACGCACCTGGAGGAGGAATAGGAGCACCGGGTTAGAAGCGCCGGTGGAGCGGCGCGGGCGAAGGGGAAGCAATGTGCCCCGCCGCGCGGACGCGGGAGGCGCCGCCGCCGGAATCGAGGAGTTGGTGGCGGCGCCCGCGACGCCGCCCCGACTACGAGGCGCGGCGTCTCCATGGTTGCCGGCCTGCTTCGCGCGCCGCACGGCCCGAACTCAAGTCCCGTTGGCCGCACCTCCCGCGGGTTGCCGGGATGAGATTATACCGTGTGCTTCAATGTTCCGAGGCGAGGCTGGCAGGCTGCTGGCGGGCGCTGATCGGAGCGAGAAGCGGAAGGCGTGCGGGGGAAGGAGGAGCCCCCTGCCGTTTGGCGTGTGTGCTCGGGGCGAGCGAGTGAGCGGTGGTGCGGGCCGCGCGGGTTTATCGGAGGAGGGGAGTTGTGGGATCGGGCGGGGAAAGGAAACCACCGAGGAGCATCAGGACGGGGGCGGCTTTTGCGACGTTGAGGGCGGCACATCTTCCGGCCCAGTTGGAAAATCTTCCGGCCCAGTTCTGTTGCCGAAATTTGGCCCGGCTGAATTGAGCTGCTGCTCAAAAAAAAAATGCAAATAGTTACTCAAACAAAAATGCAAATAGGGTGTGAACTGTTGGCTCTTGCCCATGTTGATGTTGACCACCAGGCGGTCATCTCTCTATTGTCATAGGCTGGTGGATTATGTGTGCTTCGCTACCAAATAGGGTGTAAACTGTTTACATTTTTATAGTATTTGCAAACTTTTATCTCGAATACGGATGAGTGTGTGTATTCATTGTATTAGAAGAAAAATGGTTTAAATGTTTACAAGAGTGCCTCTCCCGGTGTTAGTTTACAGTATTTGTTGTTTTCTTGATGATAGTGTTGTCAACTTCATAAGTCTGCCAAAACTCCGTATTGTCATCATCCACACTAAACAATTTCTCAATGAAACTCTTTGATGTCCTTCTTCTTTATAAGAATATGCTCTCCTTTTCTAGAATAGAGCAGAGTTCATGAACGGTGGCTAGCTCTGCCTAGCTAGAGCCGTGAACGAAATGACAAATGTGCTGAAATTTACACCTAGTTTCCTATTAGCACCCCTTTTTTGTTATGGCTGCGTGCCCGGGTGTTTGGTCGGTTTTTGCTAGAATAATTTTGGTGGATCGGAGCGGCTGGATGAAGTTATACGTACGTGATGTGTTCTGAAACATGATAAGAAGTGTTTGGTTAGTCTACTCGATCTTGCCCATTAGAATGTGGTTGTGGGCAGTTATTAGCTGTGGCACTCTAGTGTTCTTTCCTTCCTGATCCCTCTTTCTTAAATGTGGCCAATTGAGTCTGTTGTTGATAGTAAGATATGTTTCCAAGTTCCAACATCGTACAGTGCACTGCTACAGTATGTGGCTAGGCCTCCACTGGTGGCTGCCGTGTGCCGTGGACTAAGCGCATAGGACTGGGGCGTGTGTAGAACTGTATGGATCAACATAAACGTAGGTACGGGAGCTGGAAACGAGCGCCACGTCGTCGTCGATCGCTTCATTCCGCAGAGATGGAGAGATGGGATTCGTTAGTTCACCTCAGTAATTAAATTTACCGTCCAATGTCCATATGGCACTAGCGCGCTAGCTCAGCTCGCCGACCCTACGTTGAATATAATACGCTGCATATAAACGATAGAGGAGAGTGGCACGACTAGCTACTTGCCAGAGAGGAGAGACACAATAATGCAAGCAAAAAATAAACTGTACATGTGTGTACTGTGTGCCTAAATTTCTAAATAGTATAATAAGAAGGAAGAGAAATGAGAGAGAGCAAATTAAAGACTGAGACCAATCAAACTAATAAAGTAATAAATTGAACTGATCATCGTATATATGTATCCAAGTTAGATGCTGATCTGCCTGATAATTAATCTAGAAAAGCATGCATGCAGTTACACGTCACCCGTGACATGTGTAATCACATATATATACATATCATATACGGAGTAATAACAAAACAACACCACTCGTCCAATTGAGCGTCGTACGTACGTGCCCATCCCTAGTGCCCGCGTGCTCTCACAGATCAGCATTGGCAATTTGGCATGGCGCATGACTTGTTCGCTTGGCGCGTAAAAATGGATTATACTACCAGCTACTTGCATTATTACCGCCTAGAGTATCGAGACGTCGAATTATCTGACCAGACTAATTACAACCAACCAAGTGGCTGAGAAGGACACAGGTTAAATATTAGCTAGAGAAGCATTGGGCGTTCCTGACTTGTGGAGATCGATCGATGGGTCGTCATCGTCACACTGACAGACTGACTTGTTTGTTTGTTGAATGATGATATTTCACATGTACAGCTACTCCTCTCCCCGAAGTCTACGGACGGATAGAGATATCCGGGTATATATAAACGTATTTGCTTGCTCCAAGAAAATAAACCGATCTGTTATATATTGTTTGTGTGAGCAGCAGGTAGCCGGCGTCGATTCTTTCTAACACCGATTCTAAAACGCCCACGATGAGGTGTCCGCTTGCCTCAGCGGAACACATGACCAGCTGACAGCGAGATATAAGCCTATACAAACACAAACATCCCACTAATTGGAGTTTGCTTCCATCATACATTGTATATCTCAGAGGATGCCAACATTTCTTTTGCCAATCCACCAGCAATAATAGACAAAATCTAGTTAGTCACCTCCCATTAGCCATTAGTGGCCTAGAAACCAAATTAAAACTCCCTGGCCTCTTCTGGTGCGTGGTCTCTATCACGTATTGTTTTCCCCAAGAGGCATATGTACCACATACATACCCACTATTTCGTTTGTTCTGAATTATTTGTCTGTTTTTGTTTTGTTTTGTTCTAATAACTTCTTTAATTTTTAATCAAGTTTTTAGACAAACGAATATCAACATATAGGAGTATCTTATCTTATAATAAAACGAGTTTAACATTGCAGGTGTTGGTTTACCATCTTTACCCTTAGAGTAACTTCAACGGTTTTACATTTTTTATTTGGCAAAACATGGAGTTTGCCAACTCTCAAATCAATATGGGGAGGAGAAAAAAAGGTTATCTCCAACGGTTTGATAAAATTAACTTGCCAAAATCCAAAATATGGACCCAGACGGCGGCGTGGAATGGAAGAGTGCTATGCCAAACCGATCACAAGCTTGCATATATGACAATCTATTCTAGGATTTTACCAAATTAATAAAAATACAAAGCCCATTTGCCAAAACCGTCGGATAGGACTTTTGTAGACTTTCTTGTAAAAACAAGAATGCAAAGCTTATTTGCAAAATCGTTAGAGTTGCTCTTACTAGGGACTCGAGTCATGGAAGGACAAAACTAGAAAGAACAATAACTTGAAAGGACTCAGATATAGTACCTAAACAAAATAATTTAAGGGTTTGTTTGGAACATAGGAATTTCATGATTTTTTTTCTCATAATCCAAACAGGCACTAAGGCATATATCGAATGGATAAAGATGGTTTTTTTTAGACGAACGGATAAAGATGCATGGAGGGCTACTGCGCCGTGGTACATTTTTTTGTTTTTTGTAAACTTCTAAGGAGAGAGAGATTCCCCGCCTGTATTTCAACAAGGGTTATTACATAGAGATATAATTAACAGAAAATATTTTTTCACGTGACATTTTGGTTTTGCGAAGGGGTACAAGATCTAAGAAAAATGTGCCATTGACACAGACTTGGGACCATCGAAGCAGTTGTGAATCTCTTCTCCCGAATTGCTCATGCATCACAAAAACCCGAGAGATGGCCTGACGAGCCGTGTGTCTCTCGCTCACTTCTGAAGATCATGCCGTTCCTGCTATCCCATAAGCGCCATTAGATTGTGAGCAGGACGGACGGCCACGTTTGCTGGTTCTTTCTCGTGGGTGATTTAGCGGCAGGGACTAATGCAAGAGAAGGGAGACCAACGCATAGCTAGTTGCTGGGTCGTCGTGGTAGCATATTTGTCGTTTAATCCTGAAGGAGAAAGGGATATTTTCCATGTTAGCATCCAACTCGGAATAAAAATTTGCATGCCATGTCGTCAGCTCGCCTACTGAACTCTAGCCATACTCAACTCGTCATTTCCATCTGCTACTTTATATATGATAAAATAAAATAAAATAAAATAAAAATATAACCCGCGCGCGCCTACTGAACTCTAACCATACCCAACTCGTCATTTCCATCATCTGCTATTTGTCACCAAGAATATTAAACTGTCAATCATTGCATAATCATCCATAGCCACTATTCTCCTTTCCTTATGCAACAAACAAATTTGCTCCGTGGTGCAGTGACGTCATAACCATCTCTGGATGAATGGCTAACACTGGATTCAGTTTGGCCGGTCGTCGTCGCCGGTGTGATTGGTGAAAATTCCTGAATAGTACCTGCGTGGTGGACGAGGAATCGACGAGAGGTCGATCGCTGGCGCCGTGGTACCTAGTGTAGTAACAAATTCGTGCACGTACGTGGTGTGGGTCTCCGCGGAGCGTGGAAGTGGGGCTAGAAATCGACAAGAGGTCAATCGCTGGAGGCGTGGACGCGTGGTAGTGTTACCCAATCCGCGCACGGACGTTGAGTCTCTGGAGCATGGAGCGTGCCTGCCTAATGATCACCAGTTCGCCGCCCGCGCGCCATGCCAAATCGCGTCGTGGCGTGGCGCGCGCGGTCTAGCCGTCTAGGTCCAGTTCACCGCGCGCCCGCGACGCGTCGACGGGCTTGGTTTCAGGCTAGAAGCCAGTCCGAGCCAGAGTGTCGTGGGCTCGTGGCGGTGCCGCGCGCCGGGCGCTCCGGTTTAGATTCATGCCAGGAGCCCAGAATACAGGCGGGTGGAAGGGGCGCTGCCGCGACGGCCGCCGGGCGCGCGCTCCGGTCCGGACCGGGGGGTCGGGGTCAGAGCGCAACGTGTTTGGCGTTGCATGCGCGCCCGCCCACCCACGACGGCGGCGGCCAGCTCGACCCTGCGTCAGTGTGCGTCGTCGTAGAGGTTCCCGGCCCGTACGTGGAAGCTAGCTTCCAACGACGATGGATATGCGGCGGTTCGGTCCCGTCCCGGCCCGTGCCTCGGGCGGGCGAAGCGGCGCCTAACGTTTGTTCTCGTTGGGTTCCTCTGAAGTCTCTGTAACAAGTGCAGCTAGCTTCATGCGGACGGCCGGACGGCTAAACCAAGAACCCATACTGTAACAGAACGACCAGCACGATATATAGGATCGTACTCCATCCGTATTAGGTCTTCATGCACAATAAATTGCACATACACACGTGACATAAGCCGGGCATGCATGCCATGGAACTAGCTGCATATGGTAAGGTACCACCACGTATCCTGAGCCTATTTTTTGTTTGTTCCGTCGAGTTTGCAGGCTACCCAGGCTACACAACACAGACATACTCTCCTAGGCTGTTTGTTGTATAGACAAGAACGAGAAAACAGAGCTAGCTAGCAGCTGGTGCCGCCAGAGATTTGGCGGCGCGTGCGTAGAGGCTCACGAGGCAGGTAGTCCAGCAGTCCTAGTCATGCATGAAGTTGAAATCATGTGTATGGGCGGATGAATTCTAGTGTGTCTGTGCTCGCGCTAGCTAACGCCGACGCCCACCACAGCATTTCGTTTTCGATTATATATAACAGTGTGTCCTACTAGACGCGAATTACTCTCGCTTCGGTACCTCCGGTGCCGGTCATGCAACCATAGTCTCCATTTCTAGTTCGTTTCATTTTTTTTATGTTAAGTTTGACTATTTTATCTTATTTAAAAATTTATTTAAAATATTATTTTTTATTTTGATTTGCTCTATTAACAAAAAATTTAAAAATAATTTAAATTTAACTAGTTTTATTTAATTTTTTTAAATAAGACGAACGGTTAAATTTAAAATAAAAAAATTAAATAAACTATAATTTAAAACAAAAGAGTACCTGTCAGTTGCCACCAGCCTCAGCTGTACCCTAAATTAAAATGGAGGGAGCACCTGTCGGTTGCCACCAGCCTCAGCTGTACCCTAAATAAACACCGAAGCATTCCGATCATAATCTTATTAAAAGCTTCGGAGAACAGAAGCAGCAGACACAAGAGACCAAAACAGAATAGATGCTGATCTGAAGAAGTCAAGTTACGAATACCAAAGTGTGAAGGACGAAGGAGTCAAGTCACGAATACCTTGCCCCGCCACCAATGTTCAGAGTACAGGTAGGCGCGGCAGACGCGACCTGGCCCCCCGTCCAGAGAGGCCACCTTGCATTGCCAACGCATGCAACTGACACGCCCCCAATAATTCACTGTCTCCTGGGGCCCACCGGCCATGCTGTCACTTGTCTGATAGTACTACGTGCATTTCCATTCATTAATCTATCCAAAACCGCCCGGTCGCCGAAAACCACCTCTCGCCTAATCTAAAACCCTTTCCGGCAATGACACACGTTATTAGCAGTAACATGTTTCCGAACGCAAGAATCTTTTAACTTTTTCAAGAAAACTATAGAATCCATTATCTATTTCGCGAGGGAAATAAATTCCGAATCATTGGGCAAGTATAAGTAAGACATTCGTAATCTGGGGGAGCGCGCATCTGGAATCATCGATTGTTTGGGTCAAAATTAATTAACCATTGATTAGCTTTCTAAATATGTATCTCCCTCCCACTAATCACTGTGGTACAATCTTAATTTAGGCGAAACTTAAGCAAGTCACGGCCAAAACACACCCGAGGCAGCGTGGAATATTCGGATCCCTGGGAGGCTGGGACCCAGTCGCCCACCTGCACTGCCGCCTTAAAAGGCGTCCTCGCCGTCCGGCGGGTGGAGACCAGCACGCAATCAGCATTCCTTCCGCAAGGCCGGCCAGCGCCAACCCAATCCATCAGCGAGGGGAGGCAACAAACCACCACCGCGACCAAGGACGAGCATGAGCGGCGCCGCGGACGAGGCGTTGCGGCGGGACTACGTGATCGGCGAGGAGATCGGGCGCGGGCGGTTCGGGACGGTCCGCCGCTGCTACGCGGCCTCCACGGGGGAGCCGTTCGCGGTCAAGACGACGCCCAAGGCGGCGCTGGAGGCGGACCCGCTGGACCTGGCGCTGGCGGAGCAGGAGCCCAAGGTGCACCTCCTGGCGTCGGCCGCCAGCCGCCACGTGGTCGCGCTCCACGCCGCCTTCGAGGACGCCGACGCCGTGCACCTGGTGCTCGACCTCTGCCCCGGCGGTGACCTGTTCGCGCTCGTCTCGGCGCGGGGACCGCTCCCGGAGCCCGAGGCGGCGGGGCTCGTCGCGCAGCTCGCGGACGCGCTCGCGGGCTGCCACCGCCAAGGCGTCGCGCACCGCGACGTCAAGCCCGACAACCTCCTCTTCGACGGCACCGGCGCGCTCAGGCTCGGGGACTTCGGCTCCGCGGACTGGTTCGGGGACGGCAGGCCCATGACGGGGCTCGTCGGGACGCCCTACTACGTCGCGCCCGAGGTGGTGGCGGGCAGGGAGTACACCGAGAAGGTGGACGTCTGGAGCGCCGGGGTCGTGCTCTACATGATGCTCTCCGGGACCGTGCCCTTCTCCGGCGCCACCGCGGCGGAGGTCTTCCAGGCCGTGCTCCGCGGCAACCTGCGGTTCCCGCCGCGCGCCTTCGCCGACGTCTCGCCCGAGGCCAAGGACCTCATGCGCCGCATGCTCTGCAAGGACGTCTGGCGCAGGCTCTCCGCCGACCAAGTCCTAAGTAAGTTTTCGCAACAGCCCGAGGCCAAGGATGTTCTCTGCATCCCCAGCAGATCTCGTCGCCTGAATCATCGTCTCATCATCTTACCCTGTTTGTTGTTTCGATCTACCTGCAGGGCACCCATGGATTGTGACTCGCGGCGGAACTGTGGCGGTGGCCTGATGATTTAGATGCTCGGCCGCGTCATCCGATGAATCTCCATCTGCAGTGTAGATAGTTGTGCTGATCCAAGAGGAGTAGAGGGATCTTTTGCAGTTGATCTCTTCTCTTTGGTTCTGCCAATCGTCAAAGGACAGTAGTGCCGTAGTTTGTTACCAGTGTACTAGTAGCACGCAGCAGTAAGTAATCTGTAGTGTTCGTCTTAATCTGCAGTAATCCTTAGGCGAAGCAGGAATTTGGGGGTTGGGTTCGTATTGCTTCATCTTTGCATTGCAATTTGCAACCCATGTATGGTACAGCCTCCTTCTGGCTGAAGAAGAGCGGATCGGACCAGCTCTGTTCAGGGGGAAATGGAACCCAAGAAAACCCCAGAAAAATCTATGTACAGTTCAGCTTCAGGCTTCAGATGTGTGCCTGTGTGTCTCCTCCGTTTTGGTTCCGAACTTCTGTGTTTTCTAAGTAGTTTCTACTTCATCGGAACCTGGAAATTTCCGTCCTATGTGTGTCGAGACTTGAAATAATTATACGTTCATGTCACAAAGATGATGTGACTTCCCTGGCAACGAACTTCAAATTATTTCCGGCCGGTTCGATTTGGTAATACTACAGGCCTAATTGATTGACTTCCAAATTATGATAAAACAAAAGATTTGGCAAACCATAAATTTGGCTATTATTTAGTTTGCTACATAATAAGATTGAAAACCTCTTCTATAATAAGAAAGAATAAAACTCTATAGATGTATTCTAGTTTAAGGTACTAATAAAGTTTGACTAAAAACATTGATATTTATAGCATCAAATCAAACAAGTAGAATAAAAAAAATTTCAAGACAAATATAATAATATTTGTTTAATAATATTATAAATATTGAGAATGTTTTTATCTAGAGTTAGTCAACATCAAGACACTTTATAACCTGTAAATGTCCTACAACTGGGGGGGAGGGGTGGACTAGGGGAGTATCAGGCAGTGGAAATTAATTATTTCTGATTTCAGTACACTATATAGCTTGATGATGATTTTTGCTTCTGTGCTTGTCATGTACGAAGTAAGTATACTTAAGAAGGGAATCGCTTGGGCAATTAGACGGCCTGTACACTCAGGCTAGCCGCTGATGGTTTGAGTGGCGAAAAGAAATCACCTGTTTCGCTGGTTCAAGTTCACAAGTTTTGCATGTTGATCAGTTCATGGTGATCACGTTCAAATATCAGTTGCTCGATGATGATGATGACAGACAGGTGCTGCCTGAACTGAACCCGGCCGTTAATCCGTTGGCGGCGCTTGTGGCTTCTCTAAAGTTGCTGCAACTTTCGTGCACGCCGATTTAGCCTCATAATATGCCGATCTTTTGACTACCAGTATGACAATACCAAGCCGAGAGAAAAAAAAAAAAAGGACTTGGCCGTATCTGCATTCAGTGAGCACCTGTGTTCGCGCTGGTGGTTCCGTTCCGTTCTGTGCGTCCCGTCACGACCATTCTTTCCCCCGATCTTTTCTGGCTGCTGCTGGTGGGTGCAGGTGCATCGCAGTGTGCGGAACACTGCAGATACCGCAGCATGCACGTTCATTGGTCAGTGCTCACGGTCCACACCCGCACCCTGCTGGCGAAGCAACCAACCTCCTCCCTCCGTCTGCTGGCTACCGCACAAAGAAAGAGAGAGTCGTGTCCCGTGAGCGCCTGCCTTTCCTCCGGCCTCGCGCGTGCGGCGTGCCTCGCCTCTCGTTTCCTCCCATGGCCATGATCGCGAACGCCAAGCCGGCCGACGAAGGACGAACATGCATGTGATCGAGCGGGGGCAGGGGAACGGGCAAGTTGCTGGCAGTTGCACCACTAGCATCTTTGGCTCGTACTGTACTAGTGTTTTCTGTTGCTCAAAAAGGTGGAAAAAGTTTGTGAACGGTGGGTGGGAAGCGAGCCGGGCTGCTTGCTTTGCCATGCCAGTTGCCATGTCTACCCTCACGTTCATGCCGCCGGGCGCCGCAACACGATTTGAGGACGATGTTGCTGCTGCAGTTGCCAGTATTTGATCACAGCTTTCGGTTCCGATGGGGGAGGCAGATTTTCTAGTTTGTTGACATCCCCACTCGCTTTCTCTTGGCACGTGAAATTACGAAATCTTCTGACTTGGTGGCCCTGGGCTAATTATCTTTTACAAAGGATTAGCCGTTCATGGCATGCCATCCACATCTACAATAAGAATGGAAAGGAAGAGGTGGAATCGTACACAGTTTGAACGGAGCGATGCATTCTTTGGAGCAAGTGCGCCATTGACCCACTGTTGACCTTGTCTTCAATCTTGACTTGGGCGTCCCTGTTGCAATGCATCATTGCTTTGTAGCAGACATCGGTGTTGAAACGATGATGCTTTTGCAACCTTTTTATCTTTATGTAAACTTTGCGAAAAAATGAGCCATTTTCATGTGGCATGCGATCCTATCGATGTTTACAACTGTCTGCTCTTTGGTGTTAGTGTCAGCTCAGCTGCGAATTGCGAGTTTGACGGGTGTGGGAGATGTGCACGGAAGTGGATCGAACTGCAGAACTGACGCCCAAAAATAAGTTGGGCAGAATTTGTTATGCGCGGTCTTTCGGCCCGAGGCCCCTTCGATTACCCCACAAGGCCCTAGGCACGTCGGCACGCTCGGTGGAGGGACTAGGGAGGGTTGAGTTTGCGGCGCTCGCGCTCTTTCCCTCTTCCGTTGTGCCGCCGCCGCCCGCCGCCCGGCCGTCCCCGTCCTCGCGAGCAAGGTCGAGAATCCGCCGAATCGCCCTGTCCTCCGTCCTCCGTCCTCCGTGGTCGGTTCCGCCTTCCGCCGCCAAGCTGCCCCGCCACCCGAAGGCCGGAGTACCTCGCCGACGGGCAGCTGCTCCACGCCGGCACGCCCCCGCCTGGCCACCTCAGCCCTTCGGCCCCGGCGCTCGGAGTCCACAGCCAGCCGCGCGGTTCTACTGCTCCTCTCTCATGCTGCCTGCCGCGGTATGCTCAAAACACAACTCTGAATTCCGTGGCGGCGCCCCTACCACTGGCACGCCGGTGCCCAGCCCGCAGTGCCCCCTGCCGGCTGTGGCCTAGCCCTTGTGCCCTTGCCTGGTTGCCCCCTGCTGCTGTACAGTGAGCCGGACAGTGAGTATTTTTTACTGATTCGTGATTACTATCATTGCACAAACACATCTTAATTGACGGTGTCGATTGTTATTTTGTAAATTTTGCATTGTAATATTTCATACCGTAGTGTTTGGATTAATGGAAATCTGGAAAAGAAGAGCAAAGCAAGCACAGTTTCAAGAATGCATGTCAATTTTGATGTTCCTGCTGCGCTGCTAGTGCTACTGCTTTTAGAATTTTAGTATGCCTCACTATCGCTCAACCAAAAGACCACCGGTTATTGGATCTAGTCCTCCGCAAAAACTAAGAAATTCGGCATATTTGGACCAATTCAAGGTGAAAAAGGGGGTTGCTCCTTCAGCAAAACTAGGATAAAGTTGAAGGTCGCAATTCAAGATAAATTCATGAGGAAGTGCTATTAAAAAATACTAAAATGTATTTCGGTCATGGATTTTTTTTTAGAAAATAATTGATCCATGTACTCCGTATCTTCATCTTTCTGATAACAGTACTTATATCTGTATCCATGCTACATAGGTGAATATTGGTTTTGTTTCAACTCTGATGCCTGAAGTGGTTTTATTGTTTTATTTTGTTTTTGCAACAGGCAAGCTTTGTTTCTTTCCATTCAGTTCATTGTAGTGCGGAGATCAAACTAGCCAAGGGCAGCCCAAATTTGGGGGTTTTCCAAGTGAATCCCCTGTACAGAGATAGTTCGAAGATGATGAACCAACACAGAGAGGAGGATGCCTCGAGAGGTCAAGCAGTCAAAAACCAGAAGGTGCTGACCCACCTTTGCATCTTGGTATTATCATGTGCTTCATATATGTAATCCTGACCCACGTTTGTTTGATTTATGCTCCTTCAAGGCGATATGGGACAAAACCCTGGAAATGAGATTCTTGCTGCAGAAGGAATTTAGTATATATACACACACTTACATTGCGCATGCCGCCCAAAAAGCACAGCTAAGAATAAGAGCACGGCTATAGCAATAATGTCGTTGTTCTTCATACTGGATCTTTAATTTGATGAAAGCGATCCTCCCTGTGTGTAAGAGAGAGATGGAGAGAGAGCATGCCTGTGATGAGATGGCAAAAGAAAATATATGAGAAAGAGAGAGAGCACGTGTGTGTGCTAGCGTTATATTATGTTATGGCTTAGTGTAGTTATGGACTTGGATGCATGGTTAAAAGTAATTTTTTTATATAAAGGATAATATTTCATACCTGGCTTCATCTACCAACAGGTAGAATCAGGCTAATTATTACAGAGAGGAGGCCATAGGCCAGAAAAACAAAGAAAAGATCATCCGCGGCATTCCGGCTACAAGACGAGAATACACCGCCAAATAAACGGCAACAACACAAAAATCAAGGGGGATAACTAAGCCGGCACTAACACCAACAACTCAAAGAGTGATCTTCCAAAAACGACGTCTCCAGTAAGAACATGACGTGCGAAGATGTCATCGTCGTCCAACCAGGTTAAAATTAATTAAGCGTATGTTTCCTTATGTGGTGACCATTTAAGGCCATCATTAATACGTGGGTACTAGAAATCTAAAGTATTTATTAAATATCCCAGCAGAAGAAAAAAAATCTTGATAGACTATATTTTAATTCAATACAACCTTAATAATAGGATAATTTATTTATATTGTGGATGTCACCATAAAACAACTTAGATTTCAAATTTTGTAACATTGATTGACAACTTTTTTCTCCCCTACTACTAGATACAATGTTTCTTTGACTTTTTTATTTGTTTTTCAAGCGTTTTGGGCCCGGCACGGATAAGAATTTTTTTCCTATAAAACTAGCTTGGGCTTCTAGGCTTCATCATCCCCCGTGCTTCTGAATTTTTTCCCCGTCCTGTGGGGCCTACGGGTGGTGGGCGCAGACGATGCTAGGCTAGAGATATATCTTTTGTGCTACCACTGATTTAAACAATAGTACGTGGTTCGTCATGATGCTAATAGATTATATTATATTTTGCTATTTTGGAGTAGTCATTATTACGTATCAATATTTGAATACCTTGGTTCTTCATTTATATACAAATTTTATGACCATCCCACTAATTGTGTGTGTGTGTGTGACCAGTGTCGGCCCAGCCCTCAGATGCACGCAGTTCGCTGTTGGCAAGTCGCAACTCGCGCGCACGGACTCACGGAGTCGGAGATCAACAGCTCGGCGGCGATCAGGCCCGTTGCCGATCATGGCAACTCTTCAAGTCTGTAGCTGATCAACTCAACAGTCTTCATCAATCATCAGGTCATCTCAGGCCCTAAGCCCCTAGGTATTTTTTCCTTGATCGTTTTTAAATCCAAGTTAATTATTTCGGACTTATAGTACTCGTGTTTTCTTCTAATACTTTAGGTGTTAGAATCTTAGAATGTCACCTCAGCAAGAATGGAAAAAGAAACTAGAGAAGCAATTTGTTGAATCTCAAAAAGGTGCTCTACATAAGTTTTTTTTAGCTTCAAGCAGATGTAGATGCACTTGATATTGGAGAAGAACAAGTTGATGCAAATACTGAAAATTCAATTTTTTCGAGACTAGGACTTCACCCTTTTTTTTAAAAAAAAAATCAATTAATGATGTGCAAGAAGCTTCTATTATATTTATGATGTCTTTGATCCTAGAACTTGGGGAAATAATAAATATTGATAGTAAGGGTAGAGATATATTGATGGAAAAGGGGCCCGTGAGAGAGTTGAATCTTGATTTCCCTCTAGATGCTCTTAATGACGTCTTTCGTATGCTTGCTACTCCAGAAAGTTAAGCGATTGTGAGGTGGTTGGTAGAAACTAGAAAGTGGTTGGTTTATTCTAAACATGTGGATAAAGTTTTTTGTTTTTTCTACATATTGTTCAAATCAAGTCCGAGCAAAAGTTTGCTAGCACATGATGGATTGAGGGACTGGAGACATCTTAGTATTAGACTCAAGCAACATGAGAATAGTGTTTTGCATATAACAAACATGAATACTTGGAATGAACTTAGGCTGAGTTTGAGCTAGCAAAAATAAAACAGTTGATGATGATTTGCAACGGGAAATTGCTAAGGAGAGGGAGTGTTGGAGACAAGTTCTAGTAAGAGTTGTTTCTTCTGTCAAGTTTCTTGCTGAACATAATTTGACTTTTAGAGGGGAAATCAGAAACTATATGAAGATAACAATGGTAGCTTAGTGGGCACATTTGAAATGATGGGTGAAATTTGAACCTGTGATGGAAGACCATATTAGGCGGATTCAAAATACTGAGATTCATCATTATTATCTTGGGCATAAAATTAAGAATGAGAATTCTCAAAAAAAAACTAAGAATGAGATGATTTCCCTTCTTGAAGATTGTGTGAAACAAACTATATTTAAAGACATCTTTTTAATTTTTAACGAATTAAACAAATGTATTGGCCTCTCTTGATTTGAATATCGATGATGTGAGAGGACAAGACTATGATAATGGTTTAATTATTAAGAGAACTTGAAATTAATCGAAGAGCACTATACATATCGTGTTCATGTTATCATAGTCTGATCTTACTCTTTGTGATATGGGAAATCTTGTAGGCAATCGTTTCTACAATGTTTTCATATAATATGCCATGATTTGGGAAACGTTTAAATCTTACTATTTGTTAAATGTTGCAGGCAAGCTATTTCCCTTTTTTTGTGCCAACCAATGTATATACACATTATTTGCAAAATCTACCAAAAGGTGAACAATTTTAGTTGATAATGTCCCTATGATTGATAGTTAAGTCATGGTCTAAATATTCTCAAAAAAAAGGTCATGGTCTAATACACACCCAAAAGATTGAATAAAAAATGTTTGAAATCCCTGAAAATAAGATACTCTTTTGGAGACGCCGCCGCTGCCACCGAGTAGCTCTTCGGATCTAGCCTAATAGTACCCTCAGACAAGATGAGTGACAGAAGACCGCTTTTCCCATACCCCGCTCGGTGGTTAGGTCGCAACTGTGGAGTCCCCGTCCCCGCTCAGCCTAGGCATATTTTAATGCAAACTGAATCAAACTAAACCGAAATGTCAGTCTTGTCAGTTTTTGAGTTCCAAAACTTCGGTGTTCAGCTTCGGTTTCCACTCCACCTGAACCAAAGAACCGATCCAACCGATCATACGACACGAATTTTTTTTTATTTTTAATTTTTTTTAAAAAAAAATTTACAAAAATAGTCTGCGGTTTCAAAAAATGACAGAACTAGTCGCTCACAGTGAAAAAACGCCCACTGTCTGGGCGTTTTTTGTGACGTGGCAAACGTCCGGCCGGCGCCGGTGCCGGCGTTTGCGGGCGGCCCCCTGGCGGCCAAAAAACGCCCACACAGTGGGCGTTTTTTTGCCAGCTGGGGGCCGCCTGCAAAACAGCTCGAGGCCGGCCGTGCACTTTTGCAGGCGGCCCCCTGGCCGCCAAAAA
>CM041635.1:57206646-57231910 GCA_023333625.1 Bothriochloa decipiens | reverse complement strand
TCCGTGGGCGCGTCGCGGAACCAGACCTTCTACTTCCTCACCCCGGTCCTCCCTCGACGTCGTGCGCCGCCTCACCCAGTCCCAGGCCGTCCTCCTCTGGGCCGCGCTCGCCACGCTGCTCGCCTGGTTCGCTTCTGCGCCGCCGACAGGCTCGCCAGCCGGGACCCCGCCCGACACAAGAAGCTCTTCGGTGCCCGCTTCTGGGTCAGCCGCCTCGACTGTTCAGTTCCCAAAAGCAAAAATATAATTTGCCTTCTCCAACTATTACTAAACTCTGATTTTGCTCTCTCAAATCTAAAATCGGACAAACCATCACTTTTAACTTTTCAAACCATACACTTTACCTCTCTCGAGCGGTTTTGAATGCGATTTTGCTACAGTACATGGCGGGGTTTGCTACAGTTAGTGTGCTTTTGTCTTTTTTATTTTTTATTTATTTCGGCTGATCCTTTAAAAGTCATAGTAAATCATAAAAAAATTATAAAATAAAAATCTAATTTTATTGGACTCTACATAAGTAGATCTACACAATAAATATATAATATAGTATACTTTAGTACAAAATTTTTCTTTAAAGGTTTTGTCTTTTTCTTTTTTATTTATTTAGCTGAATATTTACTAAAAACTCATAAAATATAAAATATAATTTTTTTGACTGTGGCACATGAGTAGATCTACATAGTGAATATATAATATGGTATGTTTTAGTATAAAATGTTTATAGAAGCTACATATTATTTGTTCATAGCTGCAGCTTCTATAAAAATTTTATACTAAAATATACCATATTATATATTCACTGTGTAAATATACTCATGTGTAGTAAAAAAATTGGATTTTCTATTTTATAATTTTTCAGTGATTTACTATAATTTTTCAAATATTCAGCCAAATAAATAAAAAAGAAAAAGACAAAACTTTCAAAGCAAAGACTTTATATTAAAATATACTATATTATATATTCATTGTGTAGATATACTCATATAGAGTCCTATAAAATTAGATTTTCTATTTTATGATTTTTCTATGATTTACTATGATTTTTCAAAGAATCAGTCAAAATAAATAAAAAATAAAAAAGACAAAACCACGGTCACTGTAGCAAACTGCTATGTACTGTAGTAAAACCGTCTTCAAAACCGCTCCAGGGAGATAAAAGTGCATGGTTTGAAAAGTTAAAAAAGATGGTTTGTTCGGTTTTAAAATTGATAGAGCAAAATCAGACTCTGGTGATAGTTGAGGGAGACAAATAGACTTTTTTCTTCCAAAATTAGGCCGAGCCAAGTCTACTGGGCCCTGTAGCCAAACTCCATCCAGTTCATCAAAGGCTCTGCCCGCCGGACGTCTACATGGCCCATAGGCTTTACATGAGTTTTTATGGGCCGTTGTGGGCGCATCTAGGTCCGGGGTAGGGCAATTAACAGGGATTGATTGTTTTCCTTTCTTTGATCCCGAACTGGGCCCATTGAGTGTGGGCAACTTTATAAAGAAAAAAAAGAAAGATAAAAGCAAAGCACGGGCTCAACTTGGATCTGAGCCATAAGAGGAGCCCATTGGACATCTTTTCCCTTTCTTTATCATCAGCCCCGTTTAGCTGGGGACTGTCGACTAGCGATGACGATAGAGGAATGCAAAGGTTGGGCCCATTCTCATTATTGTGGATCAAATGGGCCGAAACGGTTACTAAAAGCAAAGTGTTAATGATTTCTTTACTCATAATCATAATATGCCATCTTTATATTCTTTTCTTCTTCTCTCAAAAAGGTTTCGTTTGGGGGTTCCGCCACCGGATCCTGCACACCAAACATACTTGAAAGGATGATGAGTGCTTCTGCAATCTGCACTCCATTCAGAGGAATTGGGGCTTCGACTCCGTCATCGAAGTACGTCCATGGTAGTGGAGCTGCTTCATCAAACAAACCATGCGTGCATCCTCAATTCCCCTTAAAAAGTTACAAGCGTCATTTCTCTTGAACCACCAAGCACATCCGTCGAAAAAGGTATGACCACCTAAGGCTTAAGTGCACACCACTTTCACTTTTTCAGCATCTACGTTGACGCAAGCGCTGTGCTACTGAGCAGAATCGTCTCTGCATCTGATCAGCACGATATGGTCTGATATCGAATCACCACCTAATCCTCATCTGAGCAGGCAAATGGCAAGATGACAAGCACATATGCAGTGCCTGTGTGGTGTGGCTGTCTGCTGTCTCTCTTCGCTGGCTCTCCTCGTCTTGCATTCCTGTGGTTGCTCCCCAACTCCAATAGCACACCTCACATGCTGCTGGATTACGACACTGGATAATCCAATACATTTATTTATGTGGCCCAGCGTTATGGCTTCCACAAACATATCAATACAGTTTAAGCAAAAGGTATTTCAGTTCGAGCTAGCTCTGATTCTCTGAATGCTGCAACTTTTACGCTCTTATAAAATATCTTAAACAATTAAGTTCCAATAGCTTTCAGTGAGCTCCATTTTCTGACCGCGCGTCATATGATGATAGTGGGATCGGAGCTGAAAAAGAAGTCGTATTTTTTTGGCTGCGACTGTCCGACAAACCACATTGGCATCCACATCATATTCAATTATTCATTGTTCCGTAAGCAGACCAATACCTACTAATTTATTCGGTGGCCATTACAATTCAGTAAAGGGCTACTCCACCACTGAAGACATTCACTCGAGTCTGTTTAAAATAAGTGTGGTGTGCCCTAGTGCAACCAGGAAAGGCTAGTACTTATTCTGAGCTGCTCTTCTTCTTTTTTTCCTAAAGCATATGTTTTAAAGTCTGTTTGTATAAATGAATAATCTGCTGCATTTAGTACCTTAGAAAGGCAGACGTTAACATGAACAAAAAAACTTCATTTGGTAAAGGGAGCAGCACCAACACGCCCACCTGAAAAAAGCACATGTGTACTCCCCCAAAGCGGCCACCATAGGATTCTCTCATGATATCTTGTTGGTACATGGGCATAAATTCTGAGGATAGAACAGGCAGGCACAAACTGAAACACGCAGATATGAAAAAGACGATGTGATGGCCTGATGGGCGCGTCCACAGGAACCGGGAATCGTATTTGCATTTTCAGGATTTGGTCATTTGGTGGGTTGTGACCATGTTTTTATTCCATCCATCTGCCACATGTGCCTGTGTGTTCCTGCAGCTGGAAATCATTCAGGCTCAATGCTGGGGCTGTCACTGGCCAGGAAGGAGGATCGATGCAGGGTGCAGTCTGCGGATTCCTTTTGCTCTCCCATTTTCATTTTGCAGAGAAGGTGCCAAGCAGAGCCTGCAGACAGTCTGCTCACCAAAACTGGCCACCTCCGAAATTCAGCATGGTACAGAGTACTATACTTTTGTTCTTGGTAGGGTGTATATTATCATATTATGTTCTTGCAACTTGCAAGGGACCAAGGGTGATGGTGATGCAATGCAATGCATTGCAGTCTCTAGCTATAGGCTCTAGAAGACCAGACTATTCGCTTGAACTTATCAGTCAAACCAACCAACTATTTAACGGTGTTTTTCTCTCGTAAAAAATCAGCAGCAGCTAGAAACGACCAAGCGAACAGGGCGCATGGACGTGGGCACTGGAGTGGTTGGCGACCAATCAGCTGACCTATTCTTCGGGTTCCTGCAAAGGACCAACTGCTCGTTAGCTGACAGCATCGCGACGGGCCTCAGAAGACGATGACATCGCAAAGGGACATCGATCGTTTATTTGATGTATTCCTCGGTAAAAATGATTGGTTCATGCGCTCTTGCCAGCGACAGTAGAATCCAATCCCTAATAACTGCTCGCTGAAGGATACAATGGACTAGTAACCACATGCACTGCCTGATGCCTGTGCATCGACCCATTCACATTCAGAAGCGAATGTTTAGAGCAACTGTACATTCGTCAAGGGCGAGGAAGACGACTACCAGATGATCCCTCACCAATCGCCATGAGAAGGAAGAAACTGTTGTTGTACAGACTCGATCGACCAAGCCAAAATCCCTAATTTGTCAAGGCAATGTAAGCTCTCTCTGTCTCTGCTCATGATCTAAACCTGACCTCATCACTCGTCAGAGTTCAGAGCATGGCCACACGCGCAGCCGAATTACAGGATAAAATGGATTTACGGACGTCTTGTCTGATCTGATTTATTAGTCGTCTTCAGAAGCAAAAACCACCTCTTCAGTCCTGTCAAAATTGGAGATCAGCACAGCACCCATCGGCAGCTGAGCGGCCTGATCAAGAGACAAGGGAGAGGTACCCCGTGGTCATCAGCCTTTCTTTACTAGGTTCATTTCCATCCAAGTTCACCTCATCGTCACCGGCAGTAATTTTCGGCTTTGTTCCGTCCCTGTAAACGCACGGCTGGCAGCTGAGACGAATCCGCTGGAGAGATAGCCCGGATCATCCCTGACAGCGCTAGCGAGCTCGTAGCTGTAGCTCCCACGGGAGAAGTCTCTGCCCTGCTGGTTGGCAATTGCTGACCGTAATAACGCTGTGATGCTGATGGCTACTCCAGCCAGCATGCATATCCGTGGCGTGGCGTGCAGATGAGGTAAACCAACCGGCCGCATCTTCACGTTCAGTCCACGGTCGAAAGGTACGTTCGCTAGAGATCAGAGAATGAGAGAGCAGTCGACGGGCACCTCCAAGGCTCCAAGACTCGCAGCGCCGGTCGCGGAGCACGCACATGTCGCGGCGTGTGCGTGGGCTGGCGCGCGACACGCGGGTTATTCTCCGTAGCGACCGCCGCCGCCGCCGCCGTCAGACCGCACGGCCCAGCCGCAACCGGGCGTTCGGGGCATCGGAAAGCAGTGGCGCGGGCGCGCCGGCTGGACGGACGGGTGGCGATGGCACCAGCAGAGGCGCATCCTTTCACGGGGGGCAATCGCGGAATCCGGTGCTGCCGGTGCCGCCGCGCGGACTCCTCTTTTGTTGGCTTCCGGTGGCAGTGAGGCGTGGTCAGACCATACAAAAGCGTCACCGGCGAAGGCGATGCGGGACGGATCGGACCCGACCGGAGGTTCTGCGCGGCGCACGTGCGCCACGACGCGAATCGGCGCACGCAGCAACCCTTCTAAGAGTGCATGCACTGTTATTCTTCTTTCTCACCCCACCCCTTCTTCTTCTCCCCTGCACGCACCCGCCGCACAGCTGCCCTCTGCCCCCCGCAGCTCCGGCGAGCCCTCGAGCGCCCGCGGCGGCCCTCCTTCTTCCCCCTCCCCCGCCCTGCTCCCGCCGCCGCTCGCAGGAGTGCGCCCCCGCTGCCTACCCAGCCCATCCGGCCATCCTGCCCCGCCCGGCTCTTCGGCGCCGCCGCCGCCGCCGCCTCGCTCACCGCCGGCCGTACCGCCACCGCCGCCGTGTCGCGGCCGCCGCCAGGCCGGCCGGCCGGATTCTACAGTCGGGGAGGGATTTGGGAGCACGGGGGCCCTCGCCGGAACCCTAATTTCAGGGGAGTTGGCAGGATTTGGGAAAGCTCTGCCGCCGCCGCCTCGTCCGCCGCCCCGGCCGCGGCGCCCTCGCCGCCGGCCGCTCCGCCCACAACCCGCTCGCATGCGCCGCCTCGACCGCGCCCGTGCATGCGCCCCCCAACCGCCGCGCAACGGCCGCAACCGCCGCGTTTGCCGCTTGCGCAAGTAGCGCGCGTGCGCCAAATAGCGCTTGGGGACCCGACCGGACCGGACAGATGCGCCGTCCCTGCGCGCGCACGGCTCCTCCCTCCCGAAGAGGCCAGAGGGAGCCAGGAGGTCACTGACGTGCGGGTCCAATTGCGTTCGAGTCGTCACGGGCCACCTGTCAGTCTTTTTTCCCTTTTGGCGTTGGTTACATATTGAAGAGCATGTGTTTTTGTTCCATCAAATGAAAACACTTTTGAGGATTGAGATCATTTCTCAAGCTAATACCGGTAATAATTATTATTTACTAATGATTGAGGTGATGATGGACAACCAGCTCTATTCTAGAAACCAAAGACTCTGTTATCCTTCTACTTAGTTCTAACATCGAGCTAGTTTTTATCTCTCTGGACTAACAGTATACATAATTTTGTTGATTCCAAAAAAAATACCTGGCCTGGAAAAGAATAAAAAAGTTGCTCTAAGAGCACCTTAATTTTTGCGCCAATAAAATTGCCATCATATCTTATAAGATCTCTTGGATCACCTTAAGTCACATATATATGGCTGCAACAGAGCGGTGATTTAGGTTGTTGGAACGGTGTTTTTGTCCCATCTCCAAAATGAGGCGGTGGTTTATGTTGCCGTTGGATATGCGTTTTACCGTAAATGGTAAAATAAAGTATGTTCCAGGTTTTGACGTTTAGAATCATATGGCATGATGTTTACAGCATCTCCAGAAGTTCCATAAATGCACTCTCTAAATCCAAATCTACAATTTGCCACCTTCCAACAATGTATCGCATCTCATGCAGAAATCGGAGAACTAACCCCTTTTATCTATTTTGGTTAGCAAGAACCGAGTAATCAACGATAGAAATATTTGAAGGTCAAACTGAAAAAAATGTTGGATTTTTTAGCAATATCCTTATTCCAGAAGATACAACGAGCCTATTAGAGTTGTTCTTAGTTGCTTAGGTTATTGATGAAGTGACGTTTATCGACGTAAGTTCTACGAGCAGCGTTTATCTATGTATTTAGTAGTTTGGAAAAACGTACATTAATTTAGCACCGGTGCTCGTATTTGCATCTCATTATCCTTAAGCGATATTTTAGTCAACACTAAACCAATTACTTGTAGTGATTTTTTCAGTCTCAACATGCTCAAAACGCGTAGACGTCAGTAGGAGTAGATAAAAGCTTACGTAAGTTCGTTTAGCCCATAATGGACGAGTGTGCGCACTGGTAGTAATATAATGGTTGTATATAAATACTAAATAGAGCTAATCCCATCCGTGGATTAGGGTGACTTGCGCTTAATAATATACTATGGCGAAATGGACGTGTCATCCAATCCACTAGTCCAAGAAACTTCCCCATTTTGACGCACCGCAGGATCGCGCATGGGACCAGAGTAATTAAAAGGGCATTTATGGAACAACCCATTTTTATTTTGACAACATGGAACAACTCATTGTCTTTTAGAGTTGCTATACACTACACACTGAGTATATGAGTAAATTTTCTTTTAAAAAAAAAAAGAGAAAATGTTATGACTAAATTTTCAGACAACAAATCCAACTAGCAGTATAACCAAATTTTTTTAATAAAAAAATGATAATTTAAATACTCATTCTTCAAATCCCATGCCTGCCTCTGATTGCGAGTAGGGAGTAGGGCCGACGACGACCACCACAAAGCCGAGACTTCCACATGCGCGTTCGGCGTTCCATTGTTAATCTACTCTATATACTATTCCAATTCTATTGCCGGGGTGCTTTGTTCTTCCACGTCCGCTTTTGTTTACGCGCACACGCAGTCCCAAGGGCCGGTCGTCGTCACAACCCAGAAAGCAGGAGTGGATTACAGTACGAGATAAGATAATTAACCAAACCCAGCAGTGGAATGTGGTAGCCGGAGACCATTCTTCTCTTGGAACAACGCTCCATCTCCATCAGTGCTGCGAGATCCACCTCACATGACACATGTGGCGGTTCTGGTTTTGATTTTTGAATGATGAACAGTGGTAAAAGCTGCCTGGCCGCAAACGAACGCCGTCTGCACTGGCACTGCATATGGATGCCGAAAAACTTTGACCCGTCTCCAGTCTCCTCCTCCTTGGACACTGGGATTATTCGTTCCTTGCGCGTCTCCTAGCACTAGCAGCACTACTGCCAGTGCGCGGCACTGCTAGCAGTGCGTCGTCCCCCGGCCAGCTCCCGGTAGTAGTACAAGTCAGCACGGCACTGGCATTTCAATTTCGTCTGCACAACGCAGCCATTTTTTTTTTGTCAGCCAGTTTGTAAAGTGCAGTAAAAGATGTTTGGAAATGAGAATAGTTACGAACGATAGATACCATAGGGTAGCGAAGCAGAGTGGCGAGTGCATCCGTGGGCGCGAGGCAGAGCGCCGCAACCGCAACGTGCGCGCTGTGATGGCCTGTCGGAGTGGGTGTGGGCGCCGCCCGGTGCCGGTTTGCTATCATGGTCATGGACCGGATGCCTGATGGCGATTGGCGAGGTCAAACAAAAGCGCGCGCATGATGGCATGCACGGAGTGGACGACTCGTGCGGCCCCGTCTGGTCGAGTCGACGCGAGGCATATCTCGAGCACCGGACCGCGGACCTCGGTCAGAGTGTGATTACTTGTTGTTTCATTGTTTGTACGCTAATACGATAGGGTGGATCCAAGCTAATTCATGCTTCTTTATTACCATGCTGCTCTTACTTTTGTTGAGCTTGAGCCCGATATAGATATCGAAAAATAGTGGGGCAATAATCTCATCTGTAACCATACTTTTTGCTATGTTTAGCTGGGTTGAAGCAGCTAATATTTTGGCCTACGAGTAAACTTTAGCCATCCCCATTTAGTTAAACTTAGATGGTCAATTACTTCAACGACCAGTGGCCTCGGCTAGCTGCTCTTTCGCTTCACTTGACACACACACTGGCACACCGGCAGGTATGGTTCGGCAGCACATGCTGCCGACCGCTTGCGCCGGGCGGGGCGACGACGAGACGCGTCCAGGAATCAACAGGTTTCCCGGTGCCTGCTGCCCGTGGGCGCTACAACAACTACGTACAAATAATAATAATAATAATAATAATAATAATAATAATAATAATAATAATAATAATAATAATAATAATAATAATAATAATAATAATAATAATAATAATAATAATAATGCTTCTGGTACCTGTTTCCCGGGTCGGTCAAAGAATGCGGTGGACGTACGTGCGTTAGTCGTTGTTATTTCATTGCAATTGCAATGCAACATCATCAATCATGCATTCATGCCTCATGCCGCCCGTCAGTACACGACCACCCAGCTGTTCTACTGGCAGTTTTAACTCATTCCATTCCAAAATGCAAGTTATACGTCCTGTTTCAAGATGTGAAATGCAGCTTTTATATCATTTTAACCATCGAGAGTACAAATAAGTGGTCTAAAATATTGTCTAAAGTTTATTCAACTTAAATTGTGGCGTCCAAACATCAACTTTGTATATTTGTACTTCCCTCTGTTTCAAATTATAAGTCGTTTGACTTTTTTTTGGTTCACTCACTTTGCTATGTATCTACACGTATGTCTAGATACTACGTAGCAAAGTGAGTGAACCAAAAAAGTTAAATAACTTATAATTTCCCAAAGTGGTTTTGAACTTTGGGGAGTTTTTTTTGGGACTCCTTGGAGAGCTCCAGCATCAATTTAATAAATGTTATTGGGGAGAGCAGTAAGACTATGTTTGGATCATGTAAGGCTATTGTAAGCTCTAGCTAAAAAATTAACGGGCTAAAAACTAGTCGGTCGCCTTTGGAACATTAGCGAAAAACTATTCCCTCCGTTCCAAATTCTAATTCATTTTATAAGTCTTAGAGAGTCAAAAAATATCAATTAATTTGACCAAAGTTATAGATAAAAATACAAAAATTCATGACATCAAATGGGTATAGTATGAAAATATAATCAATGAAGAATCTAATAATACATATATAGTTGGCATCCTAAATGTTATTATCTTATCATATAAATTTGCTCAAACTTAAAATGCTTTAACTCTCCAAGATTTTTGGAATGACTTGGAATTTGGAACGGAGGGAGTAATGTTATTTGATAATAGATGTTTATGTGATATATTGCATAAGTTTTTTGATAAGTGTACCTGGATTCATTGGATAAGGAAAACGTGTACAGATGCGTACAAATACAGATACGGATAAGGAGGATACATGGACGTCCCCGCCAAATTACACAAAGGCTTTAAAAAAAAAGAAAATTACACCGAGGACCCTGGGTCCTGTGTTTCCCGAACTCGCCAGAACACATCTTTGTTCGCCGCCGTCGAGCCGTCGGTGAAGAAGATGCCATGGCACCGTAGACCTGGAGGAGCTCCGTCGCCCAGAGGCTTCCAGAGAGAACCGCAGTAGACACTTGTTCCGAAGGACAAGATGAAATGACAAAGAAAACGTATCGGTCGGGGCCACACCCCCGAGCTCCTTCGATCTTGAATCCGGACACGCCACACGTCGATCTTCGAAGAAAATGTGTTAACAGCAAGAGACACTGGAGGCAGTAGAAAATGGACGAGTCTCTCCGTACGTTGTCTACCCATCCGGATCGGCCGCTTCCCACCACGTCCTGCCGGCGCCCGTAGGGCTCGTCCTCCCTGTTTCTTCATAGAATCGCTGTAAAAAAGAAATACTGGTGTAGTATATACTGTACTAGTTTTCATTCACCTTTAACCCTCCGTGTTAAAAACACGCCAGTCTGGTTTTTTCACCGCGGCCAACCCCCGGGTGTCGGACGGCCGGCGTATGATTACAACGGCCAACGGCCGGCCAGCCAACCGTATCGGCGTTGCGTCGCAGACCTGCATGGTCACCACACTAGCCTTGACCGCATCGCGCGAGCTGTTCAGTGGGCAGTGGCCGTGCCCTCCAGCTCCAGTCCTCCACACAAGCGCATGCGCATTCAGGCCGTCCCGTGTCTTGTGGCATGCTCGGCATGTGGCTGGCCGCCAACTACCGGGTGTCGAGGAGGAGAGGACGCTGGGTGGAGCTGGGCTCCCGTCCCGGCTCTCTGGCTCGTTGCCTGGAGGGCACGGCGCCCGGCGTGTGAGGCGCGCGGTCACGGCGGCAGCGAGAGGGTGGCGAGGAGACGGCGGGTTTGTGGTGGTGGACTGGTGGTGCCCGGCTGCCCGCTGCCCACGCAGTCGCAGGCGCAGCGACGGGCGAGCGGACGACTGGACCATTCGCTGCGGCTCGCATGCGTCGCGTCGCTGTGTGAGGGCGGAGGCTGAGAGAATCGTGCAGCACTGTAGTGTGTGGTACAGCAGTAGCACTGGAGGCAGCCGTGCGTGCCATGCCATGCAACCAGCCAGCAGCCCAGCAGGAGAGGGGACGATGTGCCAGCGTGGTGGCTGGGCCGCTGGCTGGTGTGGTGGTACACGGTGGAGCAGCACAGCAGGGAATTGACAACACGGGGGCGTCGGTTTTGACTCCTAGGGGAGGCAACGCACCTGCACCTCTGCTGACTGCTCTGCGCCCATCCTATGATTATTCCCTCTCTCTCCGTCTGGTCCTACCTCCTCACAGACGCGCACTGTGCTTTTGTCACGGGATGGACGACGGTGGATGCGTGAATGAACGAAGCTCATCCATAGACGAATGAATATTTTCTTCGCCTCCAACTCTCCATTTCTTAAAAAAAAAAAAAAACTCTCCATTTCTTATTCCACACAAACGATCAATAATAAACAGATAAATAAATAAATAAGTGTCCATGTTTTTTTGAGGGCTAACAAGTGTCCTTTTTACTGAGGCGAACTCGCCTTAGCATAAGGTACGGTTTTGTTTATCAGTATGATGAAACCATGTTCCTTATCGTGCACTCTCTTTCATTTTTTTTTGAAAAAGTCAAACATTCTGATGTTTAACCACAAACATAAAAAAAATTATCAGATATACTATTGGATCGATAGGAGAATATGTTTTCATGATAATATAAAAAATGCATTACAATATCACAATATTAATCTAGTCCAATGTACTCTAGAAAACATGATTTTTTTTTATAGATATATTACTCAGTCCGTCCTAAAAAAACACAATTCTAATTTTGAACCTGGATAAACGTGTGTCTAAGTTTTTCATAGTTACCAATTACCATTGCGTTTCTTTGGACAGGACAGCATAAATATTAATGATATTTTTTTTTTCTTCGATAAGTCTAGTCAAAACACATGCCTTTTTATAAAAGAGAGAGCGTGGCATGGCAAGGGCATGTACGAATGGAATGATACCCACCGCGTACGCTGCTTCAGTACAACATAATTTGACCTGCTCCCGGCTTCGAGTACCTCGCTGGGCTGCTTTATTTGGAACTTTAATTACGTACGGAGTGCTAAGTACTGAGCAGTTCGAATTCGTAGCAGCCAGAGGAGTTGCAGTTGACCTCATCAGTGCAGACACCCTGGCAAAGGTGGCCGGCACCGGCAGGACGACACCGCATCACCTCACTGTGCGCTGCATGCGATTGCTCTGCTCTCATTCCCTCCTTTACACAAAGTGACGGGAAGGTTTGCTTTTCTACGACCGCCATTGTTTTCATTTTCAAGCACCTCTTCTCTCTCGAGTCGTCCCACCGTCGTCTCCTTCCTTGGTTCTCGCACGCATCAGTCACCCCTCGCCTTTTCTGGTTTACGGCTTACGTTACGCGCACCCTGAACGCCACTGGCTAGCTCGCGGCGGTTTGCTTAGCTAAGCTGGCTGCTGGGCTTCCTATTTCTGGACATGTTTTAGGTTCAGCTCCCCAAAGGGCTCTCACTCTGTTCCCCCTTCCCTTCTTCTCACCTGGATGAAACTGAAATCAGAGCATGGTTGTTTGTCAATCTACACGATGACACGACAGCAAAGCACAAACAGATGAAGGATTGAGCATGTGAGTATGTGACACACGTTGGAGAGAATGGACAATAAATAAAGGTAGTACATAATACTAGTGGTAGTGGAGGAATAAAGCTCTGTTCACAGCATATACCCCCTCTTGGTCCAAAAACAACCACATCTATTACTTTTTGAGAAGTTTTCAAAATTAACAACATTTATAGAAAATATTATCAACATACGTTCATTCATAAATCTTGCATTTTTCTATATATGATTAAATTTTAAAATATATGATTTTTTTCAGAAACAAGATGTATAATCATTTTGCGATGGATGAAGTATATGCTTGTTATAAAATGTAAAACTAGTGGCACACAGACGCACAGCAGCAACTCCGGTAGTGGCGATGGTAAATGGCTGTGCCCATCAACGGCGACGCGAGGAAACCCGTGACAGGGAGGCAGCGCCGCCGCGCCGGGAAAGGGCTTGTTTAGTTCTAAGAATTGACATCAAATTTTACTATACAGAATTTTTATTCCCCATCACATTAAAATACCAGTATATGTATAGAGTAGTAAATATAGATAAAATTAAAAACTAATTATATAGTTTTATTGTATTTTACGAGACGAATATTTTAAGCCTACTTAGTCAAAGTTTAGACAATTTTTATCAAATACAAACAAAATACTACAGAAATTCCGCTACAGAAATTCCAACCCTAAATCCAGAAAACTAAACAAGGCCCTACGGAGAAAGGAGGAGACGAATTTGACCCGGCGGGCCTTCTTTTTAATCTTCTATTTTGTACAGTAATGTTTCTCTTTCACGCATCATTGGGTGAATAAAAAGAAGGAAACAAAGCAACGTCCGAAAATTGCCGGTCCTCTACCTGATAAACTGCGATGCAATGCAGCGGCAGGGACAGAGGCACAGAGGCTGCCGCCGAAGCCGACGAGAAGTCCAGCTCGGCGTGGCGCACGAAGCAGAAAGCATGCGCCATGGAAATACGGGGCAAATACTCCTGCTTTGAGGAGGCCGAGCTGGACAGTTCAGTAGGCGCCACCACCGCCTTGTTTATACATACAGTACGCACAGGCGACCCAGTGGTCTGTGATTTTGTGAACTGTGATGGTGTTCACTCTTCGCCATCATTCAGCTCTTCCCTAACCTTTTCCTTCTCCCGCATAGGGGGCCTGGCCTGTGCTCCTCGTCCTCTGCTTGTTTTGGTGGTGTTGCTGCTTTTCCTCTTTGTTAAAAGGCTGCTCCCTCCGTCGTCTCCTTCCTCTCTCTCTTCTCGTCGCACTGCTTGGCTTGGCTGCTAAGGTCAAATAGCCATCCATCCATACCATGCGCCTCTTTCCCTTTCTCTTTCTTCTTTAACCTCAGCTCCCTTTCTTGATTTTCCAAGCTACAACGAGACTCCTCCGGTCTCAGGCTGCTGTGCTTCGCATGGCCATGGCCTCCTCGCCGGCGGCTCCTCCTCCTCCTCCTGCCAGCCACCAAACCGGGCAAAAGCACCGCCAAATCTGCTTCTGACCTCCCCACCAAATACTCACCCACCCACCATCTTCTTCTTTGGGTCTTCTTTCTCTCTCTTATTACAACAAGAAGTAGCTCAACTCACACTCAGCTCGGACTCATCTTGAGCAAGCTAGCACCAGCAGCGAAGCTTGAGGCCGAGCCGCGACTGCGCGAGCATAATGGAGAGCAGATGGCGGAAGGCCAAGATGTCGCTGGGGCTCAACCTCTGCGTCTACGTGCCCCGGACGCTGGAAGGCGACGAGCCCAATACCGTCTCCTCCACGGCGGCGCTCGTGTCGCCGGTCGCCTCCTCGTCGTCCGCCGCCACGAGCACCAACACCACCCCGACGGCTGCTTCGGCGGACCAGAGCAGCGCCGCCAACGGCAAGGTGAACGGTGGCGGCGCTGGCGCCGGCGCGCTCATGCCCACCACCCCGACCCCGACGTCCGCCGGACTCCGCCTCTCCAAATCCGGCAGCAAATCCTTCAAGGTACCGTCCGTAGTTCTCCCGTCCCCGACTCCATCCATCGATCCACTAAAGGTTGCAGCTTATTGCCAAGATCCACCCATGCAATAAAACTCCAAAAGATCACTCGGCTTGCTCCGCTAATTTCTTTTGGTTCATCAGTCAATCTTCAACTGCAGTAGCAGCCTAGCAGGTCAGCACGAAACAAGAAAAAAAAGTATTCACAGCAGTAGCTGCAGTAGCAAGTATTCATTCAGGCTGCAGCAGTTGTACACCTGTGGTGTGATGGTCTTTTGCTCCAAATGATGCATGCAACAGTGCTACCAGTAGCTTTCATCACGCATCCGCACACGCAAAAGGGGGCAACACTAGTAGAAAAAAGGGATGCAGGAGGAGGTGGCAATGGTGGAGGAATATCATCATGAAGTGCTTTCTTTAACAATGGCGTTGTTTAGTTCACTAAATTTGCCACCGAATTTACTGAATTCCTATTCCTCGTCACATTAAAATACCGATACATGTATGGAGTATTAAATATAGATAAAATCAAAAAATAATTACACAGTTTTATTATACTTTGTGAGATGAATATTTTAAACCTAATTAGTCAAAATTTAAATAATTTTTATCAAAAACGAACGAAATACTACAGTACACAGCGCACTGTGTAGACCGCCGATTAGCCGAATCGGCGGTGATCAAAACAAGGCAGGGTCCTCCTCCCCTTCACCCTCCTCTCTTCTCTCACATTCCATAGTCCATAGGACATAGCCATAGTCCACCACCACGACCACCATACCCCTCTGCTTCTGGCCCTCTCGCATTCATCATTCACTTTTTTTCGTCTCCCCTTTTCTCCTCCATAGCCTGCCCTCTAGCTTCGCTTCTTTTTGTGGAGGCATAGCATCCTTTTCAGAACAGCTCCGGCACTGTTCTCAGATCCTTTGTGCGTTCTTGCTCCAAACTTGCATGTTGGCATGTTGCAGCACAGGGACTCTACGGATTCCCCAGAGCCCACCACCGGCTCGCTTTGGGGCGCCCTGATGACAGAATTGCAAAAGAAAGTATTCCGACCATGGCCCAGATGCAGACCTGCAATTCCTTATTAAATTGCAACTTCTGCAGCTCCTTGTTTCGGACACGCTGCTAGTATTTGGTTTCCAAACTGCTTGTCTGAGGTCATTGCTCCTTTATTCTTCTTTTTCTTCTGGACTGAGGTGTATTAGCTAGTCAGCAATGACTAATTCAGAATAAGGCACCTAATTCGATGGATAATATTAAGATTAGTTTGACCATAGGCTGCTTATGGCAACATGACTGATTGTTTGAAACTGCTGCATATGACCACAATTTGGGATCAGCCATGAAAGCACTTTAAATATAAAGTATTTCTGTAGGACCAAAGTATATGCCAATTTATCGACGACTTCTCATCAGTCATCACTGTAAATTTATCTATGAAAGATGTTCTATAGGTTTGGTGTTTGTTTCTTCTTTACATGCTTTTACCATTCATCATAGATTATTAGATGCCTCTTATTCTTATAGTTTTCACGCTCTTTTTTCCAGAAAACATGCGCAATATGCTTGACCACAATGAAGCCTGGTCAGGGTCATGCTCTCTTCACAGCAGAGTGCTCACACACCTTCCACTTCCATTGTATTTCGGCAAATGTTAAGCACGGAAGCAGCAGCTGTCCAGTTTGCCGTATCAAATGGACGGAGCTCCCATTCCGAGGTCCCTTGCCTGCTGAATTACCCCAAGGAAATGCAAGGATTAATCCAGTTAATGGGTACCAAAATGGAGGCCATATCAACATTTTGCGACAACTTCCTCGTGTGCGCTCTTCTGGCCGGCTTCATCATCTGGCCACATTGCTGCCTGACACTGACCCTAGTACTTTCAATGATGATGAACCCTTGGATTTGTTGTGTGAAGAGGCTAATGACTCTCAGCAGGGCTGTTTGAGAACAGTAGAGATAAAAACATATCCAGAGTTCACAGAAGTACCTGAAAATACATCGGAAAGAAACTTCACTGTTCTAATTCACCTTAAGGCACCGCTTGCTCAGCATCTGCAGTCATCCAGCAATCTCGGAGATGGCAAGGGACTAAGTACAACCCGTGCCCCTGTTGATCTCATCACAGTTCTTGATGTCAGTGGAAGTATGGCTGGCACCAAACTTGCATTGTTGAAGAGGGCTATGGGATTTGTCATTCAGAACCTTGGATCCTCTGATCGGCTTTCCGTCATTGCCTTCTCATCATCTGCATGTAGGCTCTTCCCACTTCGTAGGATGACTGAGTCTGGTCGGCAGCAAAGCTTGCTGGCCGTTAATTCACTGACATCAAATGGAGGGACTAATATTGCAGAGGGCTTAAGGAAAGGATCTAAGGTGATTGAAGAACGCCAGGCCAAGAATCCAGTCTGCAGCATCATCCTTTTATCAGATGGTCAAGATACTTACACAGTCTCACCAACTGCTGGTGTACACAAAGGAGCACCAGAGTATTGTGCGCTCTTGCCATCCACTAATGGTAATCAGCAGGTACCTGTTCATGTCTTTGGATTTGGTGCTGACCATGACTCCGTCTCGCTGCACTCCATCTCACAAACTTCTGGTGGAACCTTTTCATTCATCGAGACAGAGGCTGCTATTCAAGATGCATTTGCACAGTGCATTGGTGGGCTTTTGAGTGTAGTTGCACAAGGTCTGCATGTAAAGGTGGAGAGCCTAAACCCTGACGTGCACTTTGGCTCCATCAGATCAGGCAGCTATTCTAGCAGAGTTACAGATGATAAGAGGAATGGTTCCATAGATGTTGGGGATCTGTATGCTGAAGAGGAGAGGGATTTTCTTGTGTCTGTAAACGTTCCACCAGGCTGTGGGGAAACAGCACTTCTAAAGGTTGGCTGCGTCTACAAAGATCCACTGATGAAGGAGACAGTCAATATGGCTGATGTGCAAGTCAAGATCTCCAGGCCAGCATTCGTCTCAGTACAAAGCGTGTCAATCGAGGTGGACCGCCAGAAGAACCGTCTTCATGCAGCTGAGGTGATGGCAGAAGCAAGGTTTTCTGCAGAGCGTGGTGACCTGACCAATGCTGTTTCTCTACTTGAAGACTGCCGGAGAATGATCATGGGATCGGCATCAGGACAGTCTGGTGACCGTCTGTGCCAAGCATTGGATGCTGAGCTGAAGGAGATGCAAGATCGTATGGCCAATCGGCAAAGGTACGAGGCATCCGGTCGGGCATATGTCCTCTCAGGATTGAGCTCCCACTCATGGCAGAGGGCAACTGCGCGCGGGGACTCAACGGACAGTGAGAGCCTAATTCAGGCCTACCAGACTTCATCCATGGTGGACATGCTGCTGCGTTCGCAGACATTGAGCCGCTCATCGACCCCTCGACCAACTCCACAGATGAGGCATGCTAAATCATTTCCAGCATGCCCGCAGCCAAGGTAACTGCACTCCGGCACTGCCAAGAAGTATTCGCCTGAAGCCTAATTTGCTTGTTGATGATGGACGACGCAGTAGTGTCCTCAAAATTCTTAGTTTTGTGGCGGGAGGACGGGACCAGGGTATAGTTTGTGTGGGTATAAGGGGATGTAACGGTGTAAATTTGATTTGGGGTAGTGGAGGTAAATGGTGAGAGAGGTAAGGTATTTTATAATTGGGTGTAGCCGTGTAGGGGATGGTATACGTCCTGGGAGAAATGGGCAGGAGGGTGGCCTATTTTTTTTTTTCCTTTTACCGTTGGTGGTGACTTGGTATACTCTAGTATTGTACTAGCTCCTACTCCTTTGTGTTGTGATGTACATAAGGGAAGGGTATACATTTGTGGACTCTTTGAGGGATGGATACCTAATCCTGATCCTGATCCTTGCAAGGTTTGTTTCCTCAACCTGGAAATGGAAAAGGTTTGTTGCCTCTTCCTGGAAATGGAATTAATGATCCTGGCTCCTGGATATTTTTCCTTGTGCCTAAAAAACTGGTTTGCTTGATCAATGATCATGTTGTGTTCCATCTGGCAAGGAAAAAAATTTGGAGGCACTGCTACTTGCTAGATTACTGCCTGCATTTTGAAATGCTTCGCTTACAATGAGCACCCCTAACAATTTTGTATTTTGATCGTCGATTAACAGTGAATGTCTGCCCAGATCAGCACAGTATCTGGGAATAACTAGCAGGTGCCCCCGTGCAAAGCACGGGGTAGCAAGCCTACATGGTGGAAGAAATAACATCAGTTAGAGATGGGTTTAATTTCAGTATCTGAGTCTTTCGCAGGATAGTGTCAGTATAGTAGGGCTATTTGAGAATGATAGTGCTAGGTAATTTGAAGTAGCTGAGTGGCTATGAAGTTGATAATGAGGACAACAGGCACTATGGAGGAGACATGAAACAGTAAGATCTGAATTAGATAATAACTGATTAGAGACGTGGTAAAGGAAACTGAGGGTAGCAAGAAGGTCTAGACACAATCTGATTACATTAGTGACATATCTATTTTTGGCCTACAATTCATGGAAGAAAAACAAATAAGCAAACTTCAACCACCTCTTTGTTTGGAGAGGCATGAGTAGTATGTATTGTTGGATGCCTATATATCTTGACTATTGACATTGAAGAAGATGGTAAATGTTCATGTTAGTCTCTGGATCCTTGCTCTAGGTGTGAGCAGGATCCTTACTCTCATCGAGAGGATAGCACACAGAGATCTCAGAGTTGAGGCAATTTTCTTGGTTTATTTCTCACACCATGCTATGCCAACCTTAGGGGTTGAGGATACATATTTATAGGCTGCTAACCAGCCAAGCATATGCTAAGATGCTAGTCTAAGATGCTGTCCTAGATGCTGTCCTAGATGCTAGTCAAGATGCTGTCCTTCTGCTGTCCTAAAAGCAGTCAAGGATGCTTATACAAAGGACACAAGGACACAAGGACCATGTGCTCTTGCAGCACACACACAGGGACTTATCCATCACTCTCCCCCTAAGTCTTGTGTGACTCCTTGTGAGGTATCTGAGCCATCCGATCCTGGCGCCAAGTTCCTGGAACTTGACTCGCCCAAGGGACTTGGTCAGGAAGTCGGCGAGCTGGTCTTGGGTGTTGATGTAGTTGGCCCGGACACTCCCTTCCTCCAGGCAGCTCCTGATGAAGTGATACCTCACCCGGATGTGCTTGCTGCGCTCATGGAAGACTGGATTCTTCGCCAAGGCCAAGGCGGACTTGTTGTCCACCCAGAGCTCCACTGCCTCTGCGTCTCTGCCAAGGAGATCGCCAAGCAGCCGAGCCAGCCACAAAGCCTGAGTAGCAGCGGTAGTGGCTGTGATGTACTCTGCCTCGCAGCTGGACAGAGCCACCACCTGCTGCTTGGCCGACTGCCAGCTGATCGGACACTTGCCGAGGAAGAACAGCGTCCCGCTGGTGCTCTTGCTCGTGTCGATGTCACCGGCGTGGTCGCTGTCGCTGTACCCGATGAAATGTGCCGCGCCGGGGCACCTCGGGTAGTGCAAGCCGTAGTCGGAGGTGCCCGCGACATAGCGGAGGATCCTCTTCACGGCCTGCTGGTGCTCCGTCGTCGGTCGCTGCATGAACCGGCTGACGTAGCCGACGGCGAACGCCAAGTACGGTCACGTGTGGACAAGGTAGCGAAGGCTGCCCACAATGCGCCGATACTGCGTCGCGTCCACCTCCTCCTCCGTACTCTCCCGGCTCAGCCTCAGCCTCTCCTCCATAGGAGTGTGGGCTGGGTTGCAGCCGGTGAGACCGCCAAGCTCCACAATGCGCTTGGCGTAGGCAGTCTGGCGAAGGGAGGTGCCGGAGCTGTCCTGGTGGACGTCGATCCCTAGGTAGAAGGAGAGAGGGCCCAAGTCGCTCATCTGGAAGGTCGCCCTCATCTTCTCCTTGAACGCCTCGATCTCCACCTCCTTGGTACCGGTGATCACAAGGTCGTCGACGTAGACACCTACCAGCAGGGCCTTTCCTCCATTGCCCCGCCGGTAGATGGCCGCCTCGTGCGGGCTTTGCTCGAAGCCCATCCCCTTCAACGTGGAATCCAGCTTGGCATTCCACGCCCTCGGTGCCTGCCGCAAGCCGTAGAGGGCCTTGCGCAGGCGAAGCACCTTGCCCTCCTTGCCGGGAACTGTGAATCCCGGCGGCTGACGTACGTAGACCTCCTCCTTCAGGTCCCCGTTAAGAAACGCCGACTTGACATCCATGTGATGGACACGCCAGCCCTCCTGGGCAGCTAGCGCAAGGAGGAGTCGCACGGACTCCATCCGTGCCACGGGGGCGAAGGCGTCGTCGAAGTCGACCCCCTCCTGCTGCACGAAGCCTCGTGCCACCAAGCGAGCCTTGTGCTTGACGATGGCACCGGCTTCATCCCTCTTCAGCTTGAACACCCACTTAAGGGTGATCGCGCGGTGACCATGAGGGAGGTCAGCGAGCTCCCAAGTGCAGTTTTGCTCGACCGCGTCCATCTCCTGCTGCATCGTGGCACGCCATGCCGCGTCTCCCTCCGCCTCAGCGAAGGAGCGAGGCTCACCGTCCTCATGTGCCAGGTGCAGCTCCGCCTCGAAGTCGTGTACCGCCAGCCCAGGGACAGGCTGGTTGCCGAGGATGTTGTCCATGGTGCGGTAGCGTAGAGGCTCGTCGTCGTGGTAGGCGTCGACGCGGTCCTCATCGTTGGACAGCGGAGTGGCGAACTCCACCGAACGCTGACGGGCCAAAGCTGCTGGTGCCGATCTTGGAGATGCCGGCGCCGGTGCAGGAGAGTGGGGAGCCGGTGCAGGAGTGCGTGGCGTAGCCGGTGCAGGAGTGCGTGTAGCCGGTGGTGGTGGTGGACTCGCTGGTGGCGGAGGCGGTGGAGGACTCGCCGAAGCTGATGGCGAGCCGGTTGCCGAGGACGAACTCGGTGAAGATGAGCTGCTAACTCCCCCGGCTCCCTCCAGGTGGACGTAGTCGACGACGAAGTCCCTGAGGGTCGAAGCCGAGCCGTCGTCCACCGCCTTGTCCCAGGTCCAGCCTCACCCTTCGTCGAACACGACGTCCCGGGAGACCCGGACGCGCTGTGTCGCAGGGTCGAGGATGCAGTAGGCCATGGCGTCCTCCGCGTAGCCGATGAACACTCCTGGAGTGCTCCGGTCGTCGAGCTTGCCGACATGAGCTCCTTGGCGAACGCCAGACAACCGAAGACGCGGAGGTGGCTCACCCCCGGCCTGCGCCCGTGCCAGGCCTCGTACGGCGTCTTGCCGTCAAGCGCCTTGGTGGGCGAGCGGTTGCGGAGATGGACGGCAGTCATCACCGCCTCCCCCCAGTAGATCGCCGGCATCCCTCTCTGCTTGAGGAGGGCGCGGGCGGTGGCTACCACCGTCTGGTTGCGGCGCTCGACGATGCCGTTCTGCTGCGGGGTGTACGGCGCGGTGAAGTGGCGCTTGATCCCCTCATCGGCACAGTACGTCGCGAACTCAGCCGCCGTGAACTCGCTGCCGTTATCCGTGCGCAACACCCGAAGCTTGCGGCCGCACTCCTTCTCCGCAACAGCTTGGTGGTGCTTGATGGCGTCCGCGGCTGCCCCCTTGGTGTCGAGGAGGACAGCCCACATGTAGCGGGACACGTCGTCGACGAGGAGGAGGAAGTAGCGTCGTCCTCCAGGTGTAGCCGGTGTCACGGGGCCACACAGGTCGCCGTGCACGAGCTCCAGCTTCTCCTTGGGGCGGAAGCTTGCTTGGCAGGGAAAGGACAGCCGTCGCTGCTTGGTGAGGACGCAGGTGTCGCACAACTGCTCCACATGGTCGACGCACGGCATGCCCTGCACCATTTCCTTGTTACCGAGCTGCTTCAGGGCCTCGAAATTGAGGTGCCCAAAGCGCTTGTGCCACCGCCAGCCTCATCGTCCCGCCGAGCTGCAAGACAAAAGGGTTGCGCCACCTGTACGTGAAGAACATAGAGGCGGTTGCTCCCCCTGTTCACCTTGGCGAGAAGTCGGTGACGGGGATCCCAAATGCGAAGCACGCCGTCGTGGATCTCCACGCGCGAGTCGTTCTCATCCAGCTGTCCCAAGCTGATGATGGACTTCCGCATCGCCGTTCTTGGCGACGAAGATGACGGAGCCGGCGCCCTTGATCTCCACGGCAGAGGCGTCCCCGAACTTGACAGAGCCTCGACCGTCGAAGTCGAGCTCGGAGAAGAACTCCCGCCGGCCTGTCATGTGGTGGGTGGCGCCGGTGTCGAGGCACCACCCATCGATCTTGCTGCCGCTGCCGGACCCGCTGCTGAGGAGGGCATGTGCCTTGGGCTCGTCGAGGTGGAGAAGGGCCGCTGCAACCGGTGCTACTGGAGGTAGCTCGGCGCTCGCATGTGCCATGAACAGAGCTTGTTGCTCCTCCTCTGCCTGCGCGACGTGGGCCTGGGCGCGTCGTGGCTGTCTGCAGTCCCTGGCCCAGTGACCAGCACGGCCACAGTTGTGGCAGGCGTCATCTTGTGCCGGCTTGGGCTTCTCGGCGGCGCCGCCCTGGGCACCTCTGCGGGCGCCGCCCTCGGCGCGCCCTTGCGCCCCGGCCTAGGCGCCTTTACGTGGCTTGCCGCGCTTGCCACGCTTGCGGCCGACTGTTGCGGAAGAAGGCTCCCCTTTCTTCTTGTCACCTTGGCCGGCAGCCCACTGCTCCCGGGTGAGAAGGAGCTTCCCACCAACGGTGGCAGGCCCCGAGAAGGGTTGTGGCTCATCACCGTCGACGACCTTGAGGCGACCTATCGCCTCTTCGATCGACATCGTGGAGAGGTCCAGCAGGGACTCGATTGAGCGAGCCATCTGCCTGTACTTCTCGGGGATGCAGCGGAAAAGCTTCTCGACAGCTCTCTCCTCGCTGTAGGTGTCGTCACCAAACTGCACCAACTTCTGCAACAGAGTGTTGAGACGGAGAGCAAAATCATCGACGTCCTCACCAGGCTTGAAGGCCAGGTTCTCCCACTCCTTGCGAAGTGCCTGCAATGTGGACTTGCGAGCGCGGTCGCTGCCGATGCGTGCTGCAGCAATGGCGTCCCAAGCCTCCTTGGCAGTCCGCTTGCTGGTAAGCGAGAACTGCATCTCGGACGGGACTGCAGCGATGAGGGCATTCAGTGCCCGTCGATCCTGGTCGCAGTCGACGTCGCCGTACCGGACTGCCTCCCACATGTGCAGCACCTGAAGTCTCACCTTCATCACCGCAGCACATGGTCTTGGTGAGGGTAGGCCACCCACCTCCGGGGCCAACGTCCCTGGCAACAGCCTGGTACCCGTGGTAGCCACGGTACCGGTCCGGGGAGAGAGAGCCACGCTGCCTACGATGGCCGTGCTCTTCCTCGACCCGTCCACCGCCGTGCCGGTTGCCCTTGTGTCCGACACGGCCGTGTGCGCGCTGCTCCTGGCGCTCGAGCCAAGCGTTGGCTCAGCGTGCAGCACGCTCGTCCCGCTCGGGGAAGTCCTGCTCGCGGTCCAGTTCGGCGTCCAGCCGCGCAGCAGCCTCCCGCAGACGTATGGCCTCCAGTGCCCGCTCTTCGCGGGCCGCGTGGTTGGGGTCGCGGTTCCCTGCACTCGGAGCGCCGCCGTCGCCGTGCGCGCCTCCTCCAGGAGCGTCGCCGGGCTCGTGGGCGCCTCCTCCAGGAGCGTCGCCGGGCTCGTGGGCGTGCGCAGCTGCCCACTGCGCCGCTCGCCCTCGCCCGCCTGCCTCTCCAGCTGCTCAAGGTCCGGGTCGGCGCTATCATCAGCAGAGATGGAGCTGCTGTGACTGCCGCGCAGGTCCTCAACCTCCTCTGCGGCTGCACGCGCTGCATCCGCAGCTGCTGCTGCCTCCACCTCCACTCTGGCTGTTGCCAGCTCCGCTTGGGCCAGCCTCGACGCCCTCGCTGCTGCTGCAGCGGTTGCTGCCGCCGCTCGCCTGCGCTCCTCTGCCGCGACGAGGTCGGCCTCCTGCCGACGCCGCGCACTGGAAGCGGCCGAGTGCTGAGACTGCCCTCCTGTGGTCATGGCGCGCTGCTACACGAGGGGCAGAGGCTGCCAAAACATCTGCTGCTGGCTGCTGGGGCTGCTGCGAGGCAGGGAGCTCGACTGGAGAAGGGATGGAGCAGGAAATGCTCAGGCTACAGGATAGTACGGCTCCGATACCACTTGTTAGTCTCTGGATCCTTGCTCTAGGTGTGAGCAGGATCCTTACTCTCATCGAGAGGATAGCACACAGAGATCTCAGAGTTGAGGCAATTTTCTGGGTTTATTTCTCACACCATGCTATGCCAACCTTAGGGGTTGGGGATACATATTTATAGGCTGCTAACCAGCCAAGCATATGCTAAGATACTAGTCTAAGATGCTGTCCTAGATGCTGTCCTAGATGCTATCCTAGATACTGTCCTAGATGCTGTCCTAGATGCTAGTCAAGATGCTGTCCTTCTGCTGTCCTAAAAGCAGTCAAGAATGCTTTTATAAAGGACACAAGGACCATGTGCTCTTGCAGCACACACAGGGACTTATCCATCAGTTCAGACTTATAACATTACTGAATCACGAACAGAAGGATGGAAATTGTACAGCTTCCGAGTAAAGCCAAAGTATCTCACGTTGACATTGGACAAAGATGTAAGATCGGAATAAATTTCAGAACTCAACAGCTTGGCAACAAATTCAAATATAGACAACGGCTGAATGAAAGTTGTAACTAACATATCTGAAAAGTGACAACAGATAGAATCAAAATCCTGGGGGGGGGGGGGGGGGGGGGG
>CM041635.1:57181125-57206546 GCA_023333625.1 Bothriochloa decipiens | reverse complement strand
GTGTTAATTACGGGCAATAAGAAGCCAAGATTCTATCATGCTGCAGTACTCGCAGCATTGCACTCTTATGAACTGAACTTGGACATAATAAAGTTTGATAAAAAATAATCCCAAAACCTAAGGAGCAAGCAGGAGTGCAAGACAACATCATTGGAAAACATTGGACAGGAAATACATCATTTATAAAAAGGCTAGCAGACTCACCCGATCAGTGTGGAGAGGAATTGCAAGGAAAAAGGCAAAAGAGCCTTGGACATTTAAGAATAAATCATCTTGTAGGATGCTGGAAACGATTTGGTAGTTCTATATTTTATATTGCTATATATGTTTTTTTTCTGATCTGAAATTGGTTACCTGCAAATCGTACCCAACAGCAATTAGGAAGTTAATAAAGAGCTTGCATCTATTAAACCAAAAAAAATGGAACTATTTCCAAGTCAGGAGTGTGAAACAATTGCAGTTGCTAAATACGACATCAAAACGAACATATACATAACTCTCGCCAATGCGTCGGCGGTACGCATCGGGAGGCAGGCACCGCCGCGGCGTGGTCGTGCGGCTGCACCAGGAAGCGCTCGCGGCACTGTTCGTTGCCGTAGGCAGGCACGGGCAAGGGACCGTGTGGTGCCGCGCCGGCGGCCCAGCGGCGTGCAGCACGCGGGAGCGGCCGTGCCGGCGTGTCGCTCGCACTGTGGCATGTAGTAGACAGGTATGGGCAGGGTCCCGTGGGGGGCTGCGCCGGCGGCCTAGCGGTGCGCAGCGCGCGGAAGCGACCACGCCGGGCGGCGCTGGGGATGGAGGCGTAGAAGAGTGCGAGGGCTTCGGCGAGTTTGTGGGTGTAGGGGAAGAGGGGGCCGACGGGTGGGTCGCAGAGGGAGCTGGGCGATAGGGCCATGGTGGCGGAGCGGCGCTGGTGTCGGCGGCGGATAGAGCGATGGCGAGGTAGGTGCGCGCCCGCGCGAAGCTTCGAGAGGTGCTAAAGGGATGCGACGTGGACGGCTGCAATTTTCGAAGGGACGGATCTGACGGTTGGGACGTGGTACTGCTTGGGACGGAGATGTTGGCGTCCACGAAATAATGGGTTGGCATCAAATTCGTCGAACTAAAATCACGGTATATCAAAATTATAGTTATTAATTAGTTTATTATTAAAGAATTAGTATTATTAAGCTAAAATTTTGATAAGTCTTTAGAATATTTTTAAACCAAATATAAAGAAGATTTTGATAAACCTTTATTTTGATAATCAACGAAGTACACACTTATATTTTTATCTTAATTTTAGCAAGACTCGATGGCAAGCCCTTTGGCTTGTCATGATTTTGGTTGGACAAAATAGGCCCTAAATGTCTTGTATAATGTTGGCGTGATACTAGTCCCTTACATGTTGATGTTTTACAACGGTCCTAACTATCCTAAGTTTAGCTACATTCATTCACAGAGAGAGTATCGACTCTCGCCAGAAGATAAAAATGGTCCCTAAACTTAAATCAGTTCGGGAACATCAAAGGACGTGGAACATGTAGAGCTCCCAACGCCATGCCGAGAAATCGATTATCGAAGTGATCATCTGACCTGATTGGAAGAAGCGTGGTCGTCGCGAGGCCCAAGCCATCGGTTTCCCTATGACCACGGCAACCGGAACATTGGCGCCGGGGATTTACGCAGGCCGCGGTGGAGGGGTGAGCCTGCGCTCGCCGTCGACGCCCCGCCCCGGTCGGCTGCAGAAGCCCCCGGCGTAGCTCCGAACGCGGCGAGGGGGGAACCGACCGGAGTCCCAGAGGAAACGAGAAGAAGTGTCGGATCATGGCTGCTTGGGCTGGGCCGGTCGCGTTCTTTCCGTGACGGCTAGAAGCCCAGAAGCTGGCTGGACGCCCGACGAAACAATAGATCAGCTTCTCTTTCCTTCATTTTTGCTACTTTTCGCATGCAAGGTTCGTTACAGCCCAGGTGATGATGGGCCTTGGCCCGTTTATAACTAATAAAAAGGAGGCCCAGTTGGATCGGTGGATGCCGACGTTCGTTTTTTTTAAGAAGCGTTTGGTGAATTGGCGTGGGGGCTGACGCGATGCCGACGCTTCAACTGCAACGGTCTGGTCAGGAGCTGCCGAGTCCCAGACTGACCTGTTCCTCCTACCGCCGGACTCCGAAAGCGATTCGTACGTTCGCTGGCGTATACATACACAGGCCCTGACACCCGGATATTCTACGCTGACTTGTACTACGTATTTCCTTGCGGATACCACTGGTCCCCCCTCCTCCTCGTGACCTAACAATTTTGTACTCTACCCACCGGGAGCTACCATCCAGTGACTTGTAGTACGTTGATACGCTCCCGTGCAGTTGTTTATCCTAGCGTTTCCATCATCACCACTAATAAACGAGCTGGATCTAGCCTATCTCCTTCAGTCCTTCTGCTTCTTTAATTAATACAGTATAAGTAAGCTTTAATCATGGCGTCTGCGTCGGTGCACAGCTGATGGTACCAAGAGAGAAAGCTCAACAAGTGCTCAGTTGAGGCCTTTTCGGGGGGAGGGATTTTGTTTATTTATTTATCATGCGAGGGCCAACACCAGATCGGCAGCCAGATTTCATCTCTCAATCCCCAGTTTTTGGCGCATTTTTAGGTGGTGTTTGGAGATGTCTGCAAGTGTCACCAAACAGATCCGCGGTGGTCATTGAGCTTAATGAGGTGTTCTCCGTGTACCAGCAGTCTAGCAATGGCTGGCGATGGTGCCTGTCGGTTGTCATCTGGCACCGGCAGCAGCCATGTTTGCTCCGGTTCACATTTCTTAATCGGGGGAGCAAAGGACATTGCTTTCCGCAATGCGTCTGTGCGGGTAATCAGATACGTTAATGCCCATTCTATTCTATCGAAGAAAGCTAAAAAAACATAATGGAATTGGGGAGCTCACACCTCACATAGTCACATGCGGTTTAGGCTAACGCACTAGCTCGAGCCTAGCAGCACACGTGGTGTGGTGTAAGCATGGCTGCATGGCACTGACTGTTGGAAAAAATTCCGAGTTCAACGTGCAGTTCTTACTCAGCAAGAAAAACAAAAGAAAAGAAAAAGACGCACACTAAGTAGTCTCGTCTCGTGATTGCGAGTTTTCTCTATCAGCTCTAGAAGAAACGAGGGTTTGACGATTGAATTGACACCGTCGTAAAAGGAAGGCCTCCGGTCCTTCCAGCCTGGCCCACCTACCAGTCACCCAGTAATCGCGTAACAATAACCAGATCCCTTGAAGTAAACCTCGTCAAGAATTGAATTTTTCAAACAGAGTCATCGTCGGTGACGGCACACCTGACATGTGCTTCTTGTGCCTTTCGTTCCCAGCTCCAGATCGTTTTTTTTGTGACAATCAGCTCCAGCTCGTTTTTAACAACCCCCACACAAAATTAATCAACACAGGTACAAAAGAAAACATTTCACTGTCATTATCTAATCACCGTCGATTAACTATTCCGTTCTCCGCTAACCGTCCGATTTATTCGTTCGCGCACCAAACCTAAGCGCGAAAAAGAAAAAAAAAAAAGAAAACACCACGGCACACAGCTCCAAAATATTCGTCGCGCACCTCCGCCTCCTCCTCCTCTTTCTTTCCCCTGCACCTGCACCTTCTCGCCAAACCAGCCAGCGCACGGCAACAACAACCCATTCGCACCGCACCGCGTCGCGGCGAGCGGGCGACAGCTCAGGGAGGAGGAAGAAAAGGGCAGGAAAGCCAAGGGAAGCGGGCGCGACCACCGCCACCCTCCCCCCATTCCTCGCCCCGCCTCCCGCCTCCCGCCGAGTGGCAGGAATCCCCGTGGACTTCCCGCCCCCGGCCCCATCCCCCGCGCGTCGCCGCGGCGCGCCGATCTGCTTCGCCGCCCCGCCCGCCTCCTCAGGTGCGCTTCTGCCTGCCTTCACGCTGTTCCCGTCGCTGCCGCCGTCGCCGAGTCTCCTCACCGGTTTGGGCCGAGAATGGCCCGGGCCCCGGATCTCATACGGCGACGCGGCGGTGTCGGTGGCTGCTAGATCTGTTGCGCATGGCACGGTCGCGGCCGCGAGGTTGCCGACGGCGAAGCCGCGTAGATCTAAGCTCCTCCACCCCCTTTTCTGGTTGCTGAGCTGTTCGAATTCGGTGCTGCGGGGTTTTTGTATTACCATCCAAATTGCTGGGGTCGAGCATGGTTTCGGAGCGTCCGGATTCGTGCTACGAGCTTCCGGCCGAGACCGAAATGAGAGTGCAAGTGCTAATGCTTGCGAGCGATGGGATCTCGATCGCCTGTTGGATCTTACGCGGTGAATGAATTGGCTGTTGTTGCAGGTGTCCAGCCGAGGAGGACATAGAGCTGGGCGTATAATAATAATAATAACGAGCTAGATTTCAAAAAAAAGGGAGACATGAAGAAAGTATTCGATCAGACGGTCCGGGACTTGTACGTGATTTGCCTGCTGTATTGCTGTCGTTTACTGCCGTGTGATTTCGAGCCGCGTTTGTTTGCTAGCTCTCTGGCTGCATGGATTGACATGGGAATTTGTTTTCACTGTCTTGCTTTTGCAGAAAAAGAGAGGTGAACAAGAAGGTCCTCAAGGTGCCTGGAATAGAACAAAAGGTGAGGGATCTGTGCGCTCTGTCGCCCTTTCATCCATAAGCATGTTCTTGCCTTCTTCGGGGGCTTTTGTTTGTTTTCTCTTATTACTGCTTTCATTCACTTGCCAGTTGTTACAGAGCAAAAAAGGAATTGTTTTGACGTGGTATCTCCGTTCTCTGTTCTGATTTATGTACAGATCCTTGATGCCACAAGCAACGAGCCGTGGGGCCCACATGGATCTCTCCTGGCAGACATTGCTCAAGCAACGCACAACTAGTATGCTGTTTCCCCCTGTTTTCTGATTGGCTACCTGTTGAACAGAAACCAGTTGTGCTGGTGCTAATGTGGTTTGCATGCCTGTTTGCAGTCATGAGTACCAGATGATCATGAACATTGTGTGGAAGAGGGTCAGTGACACTGGTAAAAATTGGCGTCATGTTTACAAGGTAAGAAATTGTCCTGGTGCCATGAATATTCAAACATTGTTTATTTTTTGAGAAGTATGTGAAAACATTAATAAATATTAACATTAATATTTTGAACAACTGAAACTGATATCTCGCTCGTGCTGTAGGGATTGATTGTCTTGGATTACCTGGTGGCACATGGTACTGAACGAGTTATTGATGACATAAGAGAGCATGCTTATCAGATATCAGTAAGGCTAACTGCCTTCTTTACTGCATTATATTTTTAATACCATCTTCAAGTTTGGTTCTGGCATTGGGGATTCTTGCTTTGTTTTGTGCGCTAAAACTAGGCTTGAAATTCCAGGCACTAGCTGACTTCCAGTACATTGATTCTTCTGGGAGAGATCAAGGTAGCAATGTACGAAGGAAATCCCAAAGTCTTGTCAGTTTAGTTAATGATAAAGAAAGGATACAGGAAGTTCGACAGAAAGCAGTCGCTACTAGGGACAAGTAAGTATAGCTTTATGCCATGCTTGCTTCATGTTGATTAGTTCGTACTGTTTTGCAGGCACTGAAGTTTTCTGTTATTGAACTGACTACCTTTGTCTGATCATCTTCAGGTACAGGAGTGCGTTTGCCCCCAGTGGCAGGAGCCCAGGTAGATATGGTGGCGGTTATGATAATGACCGCTATGAAGGCAGCTATGGCAGTAGATATGACAACAGAAATGGTAATGGGAGGGAAAGAGACTATGGATACAGGGACAATGACAGATATGGTGGACCTGGAGACACACCCAATAGGGAAGGGGATCGTTATTCGAGAGATTCTAATGAACGATATGGCAGAGATTATAGAGAAGATGAATACAAAGGAAGTCATAGCAACCATGAATATGCTGAAGGAGCAGGTCGCAGGAGCTATGGCCGGGAAAGGGATTCATATGGGGACGACGAAGCTTATTTATCCCGGTCTGTTTTCTATTTCAACTTGAATTTATTACTTGTTGTCCATAGTTGTTGTTAGCAACTAATGTATGGAATAGTTAGTTTCTTAAATTCGTAATATACCATCCTTCAGATTTTAGGGCTCTTAGTGGATCTTAACACCCTTCTTCCCTTGCAGTGGCCGTGGCAGCAGTGCTGATGCCCCTAGTCAGGATGATAGGTAAATAATGAAGAGTGGTCATGTACATTAACTTATTAGCTTTTTTGTTGGAGTAATCCTTCTAAGTTCTGTTACCTGCGATGACAGGCCTATAGAGCGAAAGCTTTCTAACCAGCAAATTGCTTCACCACCACCGAACTATGAAGATGTTACAAGAGATGGACAGGACAATCTTCATGAGGACAGGTCAGTATTCTATTTTGGATGCTTTAATTTCTTGGCTGGGCAATGGTCCCTTACTGAAACTCTTAAATCTCAGAAATGGAGGAAGTGTTCCTCCTGCTGTACCAAGGGTGTCCTCTCCTTCAGTTCCTGCAACAACTGTTCCTGCAGCACAGGTGAATGGGGTTCATAAGACTACTGTTGAAGATGTACCTGCACCACCAACTGCTCATGCTGAGCCTAATGGATTTGACGAGTTTGATCCACGTGGATCTGTACCAGGTATAGTTTGTTTAGTTTCAGCAATAAATACACCATTTGTGTAAATGGAACTAATGAAAGCATCAGTATGGAAGGGATATTTGGTGTTTTTTCATAGATGAGATCAATGTATAGGGGAATGGTACCTAACCTGGCATGTTGCTAGTATCGAATGTTTGTTTGGTAAATATGTGTTGATATTGTGTGTGGTGATCTATACCCCTTTTCAGATTCTTCCCCTCCTGTAAACCCTGCACCGGTAGCAAATAGCTTGGAGATGGATTTGTTTGGATCAGATCCTATTAGTTCGTTGGCTTTGGTGTCTGTGCCTCAACCAACAACCACATCAAATGTTGAAGCACCGGCAAATTCAGGTTTTGAGACAAATAGTTTCATGGGCATGCCTCCTGATTCCACTGGATTTGGCGAGGTATATGCATAACTTACTGTCATTCATATATATTTGTTCTTGTTGGGTTGTGATGCTATTTTACAATGCATAGGTTCTTAAATTGGCTTGCAGCTGAGCTTTTCACAACTTTGTGGAGTTTTATGTATTAGATAAGCTGAATGCTATAAGGGAACACCTTGTTAACATAGTTATAGCTTTCTGTTAAAACTGCACTTAAACTTGAAGCACATTTTCTAACGATAGAATTTTTCAGTAGGCATGTTTTAAATCAAACATCAAGTAACTTCGTTTGGTGATATTGTCTGTTGTGTTTTCTTATAATCTATGTAGTCATAATAGCTAATCTAAGAATTCTTTTTATTGTCTTCTAACTTTGCAACAGATTGATGCATCAAATCCTTTTGGGGATCCTACACCTTTCAAGGCAGTTCTTGATGAAAGTCCGGCATTACCTCAGACACATGCTGCACCAGCTGGTTCTTTCCAGTCTGGACCGGATGTCAACCCTTTCCAGCCTGCTTCAGCCGCAAACTTTGGTTTTGGAGACACTCTTGGCGATCTCACATTTGCATCAAATGCTGCACCTGAGCAGCAAGATATGTTTGCAAACACAGCCGCCTTGCCTTCAGAGGTGACACCAGCAAACCCATCTGCGGTTCTCCAGCAGCCAGTACCTACTAATTTCCCCTCTCAGGCACCTCAGCAAGTTGCTGGCCCATTGCATGCTGCTCCCACAGCATTTGCTCCTTCTCAGTCTCCTCCCACATCATTTGCTCCTTCTCAGGCTGCTCCCACATCATTTGCTCCTTCTCAGGCACCTCAGGCTGCCCCTGTGTTTGCTTATTCACAAGCGCCTCATCCTGGTGCTGCCAACCAATCTCAATTTCCCCAGGCTGCCGCCCCATCATTTCCTCCTTCCCAGGTGCCTCAATCTGTAGCACCCAATCTTCCATCAGGCCAATCGGACTTCTTTATGCAACCTGCATCAGGGTCTGGTGTTGACAGCTTGTCTGGGGTTCCTACACAGAATGGGGCACCATCGTACATTCCTCCACAGACTTCTCAGTTCACTGCTCCGGCAAATCAACAACCATCTCAGCCAAGCTTCCTCCCACAAACTAGCACACCAGCACTCCAGCCCACCTTGATCTCTCAGGGGGCATCCCAGCCCCTTGGTGTGCCAAATTCAGTGCCTACTGGTGGCAGCTTGTCATTGCAGTCAAGTTCATCAGCACCCCCAGAAACAATCATTTCTGCATTGCAGGTTAATCAGACTGAGCCAGTGAAGAAGTTTGAGCCCAAATCTAAACTGTGGTCTGATACTTTGAGCCGAGGTCTAGTCAATCTGGACATTTCTGGACGTAAGTGGCCTGTCATGGTTTCATTTTTTTTTTCCTGCAACAGCTACCTTTGTGTTGGCTGACCTCATCGCATTTTTTTACAGCAAAAGCAAATCCTCATGCTGATATTGGAGTTGATTTTGATTCAATCAATCGCAAGGAGAAAAGGCAGGAAAAGAAAATCAACCAAGCACCTGTGGTTTCTACAGTCACCATGGGCAAAGCCATGGGAGCTGGTTCCGGCATTGGTCGGGCTGGTGCAGGGGCAATGGCATCTCCTCCCAACCCAATGGGTGCTGGCAGGAGCATGGGTATGGGTCCTGGTGCTGGTGCCAGTTATAGTGGTGGAATGGGAATGAACCGGCCAATGGGCATGGGGATGGGAATGGGAATGAATCAACCACAGATGAGGATGGGGATGAACCAACAGCCGATGGGAATGGGGATGGGGATGAACCAACAACCGATGGGAATGGGGATGGGGATGAACCAACAACCGATGGGAGGAATGAACATGGGGATGGGGATGAACCAGGGGATGCCGATGCGTCCTCCTATGGGGATGGGTCCTGGTGGAATGCCTGGTGCTGGCTACAATCAGATGGGCGCAGCATACGGTGGTCAGCAGCCATATGGAGGATACAGGTGAGGAGGTTATACAGTCTCCCACACCAGAGATTACGGGGCGAGGTGTTGAGAAACAGTTTAGGAGGCATCTGTATTTTGCTCACCTGGTTTTGCTTTTTGTGTATGATTTCTTGTTTCTTTTGGGGTTGAGTGGGAAGGGTATAATTTTCGTCACTATTTTTTTTACAATCCATGTTGGATACTGTACCTACTAAATAGCAAATAGCAAACATGTGAACAAGGGCGGTGCTGCAACTACTGTGTGTTGGATGCAAAGCCTTGATATATTACAGAGCTCCCATGTAGTTGTATACTTTGTTATAGGCTGCTTCTTTTTAGTAAACATATTATTTGTTTCAGCATTCTTGCTGGATGGATAATAAATGGCTGTACCATTTGGTTGAATTCTCATGTTTTCGCATTGACGTTAGTTTGCCTGTGAAATTTGACATGCTTTGTTCGCATCATTAATCTTATATCAATCACTGTGAAAGAACTGACTACAGTGGCTTGGAGCTCACTGGACAGAGTCATCACTCTGAAGGAAAAACAATTAGTCAAAAATTAATCAATTTGGCTGCTGATTGGGATGAACGGCTTACATCTTTGGAAGACAACTCATTAGAACGAATATATATAAAAAAACACTAAACATGTTTGAACTGCATGTTTGATTATTCTATCTATGCTATGTCTCTTTCGCTAAACCAATCTTCGAGGCACATCAATGCTTCCATGAACCACACGAGTCTTTTCTTTCGGATGGATGGACTCGCACACAGCCGTCGCCGCCCACCGCTGGTCCCCCTCCCTCCTCCTCTGGTACATCACTGGAGGCCGGAGGGAGTGGGAATCTATCGCTTTTAAGTAAGTTTTTCCCTTATGTTGAGTATTAGGGTTAGGGTTTCTCCATGCTAAGTTTTTTGGTATGGGAGATTTATGTCTTCCTTCTTCTCTTATCCGGCGACGGTGAAGGAAAAGGTTGGAATCGTTTTCTCCATGACGGATTCGTTGAAGATGGAGGCGACAATTTTGGCGTCAGCATCTTCATCGACATGAGGAGACTTTTGTTTCCGAACGGCGGCATCAAGGCGTAGATGATGCCGCCGCCATGGAATAATTTTCTTCAGTCCCTTCTTAGTTTTGTTGTGGTTGGATCTGGCCATGATGAAGGACTAGGGAGAATATTTTTCGGATCAGTCTTTCTCATTCGTCGGTGCCAGAAAATAGAAAAAAGAAAGACACATGGAAGAAGAAGTTTCTCAACTCCGCCTGCAGGAATGTTGGCCGTCCATTGGGCATCAACTGTCTGGCTGAAAACAATTGTTGCCGAGTATTGCCTGTGCTGTCATCCATACAAAGCATCAAATATGTTTGGATTTGAGATTTAAAGCCTTTTGTAGCGTGGGTACAATACAGATGAATTTCAGTTTCTGGATAAATGTCTTTTTTTCAGAGCACTTGTAACGTGATGATGTACCCAACTATATTTTAATATAATTCTTCTTTTATTTCAAAAAAACCCCTTTAGTGGGATAAGGCTACAATGTTCATTTATAACTCTCCCACCGTTACTATAGTCAGATTATTTCATCGGTTTCAAATTATAAGTTGTTTTGCTTTTGAGATATATAATTTTGCTATATATCTAAATATATATATCTAAGTGCATAGAAAATTATGTATCTAGAAAAGTTAAAACAACCTATAAATTAAGGCATGTTTGAGACATAATAATTTCAAAGGAATCACATAAGTATTGGCTCAATTCAATGGAGAAACCGTAGAAACTAGTAGTTTCTTACCCGTGTTGCAAACGTACGGTTATAATGAAGGGAGTATGTTTATGCCCATCAGTTTATGTATTTGGATTCCAAAGATGTAAATGAGCTAGATCCCTCAAGGTCTTGTTTATTTCATCCTTAAACCATGGAAATTAGAGGGGGGTAGAAGGGATGAGGAGAATTTTGAATGGTAGGGGTTTTAATCTCTTTCAATGGTGAACTAGCTACCACTAGCTTTCACCAACCATATCAAACTCCTTATGTAAGTTTCCTTTTTCGATTGTAGATATATATACTTCTATTTTCGATTGTTTTTGTTCCATTCAGACTTCGGCTCTTGGGCTGTTTATGTTACTAGCTCTTGACTCAACTAAATCACGAGTCGTCATCATCATTACATCATCAGGTAAGCTGTCCGTCTAAGACTGACCGACTCGGCTCCAAAGTTGAGCCTCCTTTTTTTCCTATGCAAGTATCATTCCAGATAGATGGATTAGCATACATATAAGAAATCTCTGACTTAAATACTGAGCCTTCTTCGTATATCGATTTGGGAAGTGTTCCAGAACTAAATGTAGATTGGCTAACTCGTGTGCAAACGAGTCACACGTTCTAAATTCATGATGTTTAAGCAACAAATTGCTCATGCAGGAGCTCATAGTTCTGAGTAGATTATCGCTACGGGCGTCACAAAGTTTTTGAATCAATCAATTTCATGAAACCCAGCTGAACGAGCCCTTGAGGGGACGCCCTTGTCACTGTTTGTAATTCGACAAAGAGGCCCACTTCCATCCAAGTATAAAAGTGGAAAAAGAGCTATGAAAAATAACCGGCCGTTCAGAGCCAATCCAACGGCCGGCACCTCGCTCTTTAAAACCCGCCTCCCAGTTCACCATTCTCCCCCTAATAAATCACAGGTCGCCGGCGAAGTCTCCGCCCGACCGCGCTCCGCATCTCGCCGTCGACGAACGGAAAACTCCTCACAAATCCTCTTGATGCGGGGTCTTGGCGTCTAGCCGCCTCTACCGTGTAGCACCAGTCGGATCGAAGAGGTCCAAGCGCTTGGGTCGGCGCGCGCCTCTCCCGCATGGCGGCGACGCGAGGGGCCCGATCTGGGGGCTCGGCTGCCGCCGCGGCGCTGGTCTCGGTTCTGCTCGTCGGTTGCCTCGTCGCGGGCGGCCAGGGTGCTGAGATCCGCCGCCAGAAAAACGTGCAGGCTGCGCTCCGGGCCAAGTGGGCTGGCACACCGCTGCTGCTCGAAGCCAGGTGGGTTTGCTTTTGGCTCTGTTCACTGCGAGTTTGGGTGTCTATGCTTGATAGTGATATGCCATTTTGACTTCACATTTTTTGGGGGTTTAGTAAGTTTATTAGTCTCTAGGGATTGCATTGAGTGAGTTGAATAGCTGATGTCAGTGGAATTCACACTGGCTCGGTTCCTTGATTTCTGGACTATGTGACACTTGTAGGTGGTGATAGACGGGTGCCAATTGACACAGACTCATGGTTTAGTAGAAACCTTCCCTGGGGTCAGCTTCAGTGATCCTTCAGAACTGAACCATACTAGATTACAACATTTAGGTGATCTATTTTATTTTCAGTACTGTAAAACTATTAGGTACTACACACCGGTAGACATCACAGTGAGTTGTGAGAGTATTTCTTAAGCATATTAGTAGATGCAATAATCACCGCTATGATATATATAGGTAACAGGTATATTCACATGCTTTGCTTAAATATTGAAAGATGATTTAAACCTGGACGAAATTAAGATTGTTTATTAATAATATAAAATTTTGGCAGCCATAACCCATTCATATTTAATAAGTTTCCTGTAGTCAAATTGTGCTATTTTCCCTTCCCCAGACCAAGCCTATGGCACTGGGTATGCACCCAACACCACACCCCCCACCGGCCCCCCCCCTTCTTTCAAATTGTGCTATCCAGCCTTGCATCCTATCTGACATTGAGCTGAGACACTTGGTCAGATCATAGATATTAGAGTGCCCTGTTTGCATTGATGTATGCAACAAATTCTATTTTATGAACTTATGAAGCATCTGTAGATTGGCGCAAAACGCTACGAATTCTTCACATTTATAATCTAAATATAATTAACTAGGGCATATGCCTTTTCATTTATTTATACAATGGAGAAACCAAAAAAGGAAGGAAGTTGACTCTTGTATGCTTCTGATTTTGCTCTGCGGGCTCGAGGAAACATAAAAGTAGTGCAGTATTTGTTAATTGACATTTTCAGCATTGGTGTTGGTCGATCGATGTTACTTGTTATATTGTTCCAAGCAATGCCTAATGAGCCTTTTGTTTCCTACTTTGTTAGCGAATTGCTTTCGAAAGAATGGAAGGATCTATTTTGGGATTTTATTGACCACTGGAAGGAACTGGAGAAAGGCTCTGAATGTTTAACGGCAAAATGCTGTGCCCAGAAGATTGTTAAGGACGCCCGCACACTACTCAATGAACCACTCTCTTCAATTTTTGAGTTTTCTCTTACCCTTCGATCAGCATCGCCTAGATTAGTGCTTTACAGGCAACTCGCAAAGGAATCATTATCTTCGTTTCCTATTGATGATTCACCAGAGCAAATTTCTGGTCATAGTACTGGAAAAACTTTTGATGGGGCTGTGGATCCTAGTTCTTCTGGAGGAACTTGCTGCTGGGTAGACACTGGGAATGTTCTGTTGTTCAATTCAGCTGATCTACATGAATGGCTTGGGGGATTGGGCAAGCTGTAAGTGCCTTCCTTTTTTCTTAAAACTTCCCTTTTCTTAAGCTGTAAGATGACAACTCAGAAGATTTGTTGAACAGAGCTATGGATTCCACTGAACAGCCTGAACTCTTTGACTTTGACCATATATATCCTCGGACGAATATTACTGCTCCGATTGCTATACTTTATGGGGCTGTTGGGACAAAATGCTTCAAAGAGCTGCATGTTCAACTAGCTGAAGCATCAAAGCAGGTAACATACACTTGCCTGTTCTGTGGTTGTACTTCAGGGCATATGAGATCGTGAGGAAATAATAAACACAAGAAAAATGGAGTCATTTGGTCTAGTACAAGGTCATTATTTGTTTGGGAACTTCAACATATAATGGTATAGAGGTGTTTCTCTATATCTTGAACGTGCAATAGCCTATGCCTTATTAGAGTTCACCTTTCACACATGGCAAGGGAACTTAATTAATTTGTCACACATTGGCAATAATTGGTGTGAAGATTTTATTGTTTATACTTCTATTAATCATGCCATATCCTTATGACAGTGTGCTAGTGTGATATCTTGTTTTTGCTTAAGATCCTTTCTCTTTCTACATGTATTGGCCAAAAGGAAACATATATGGGTTTATGAGCAATCATGATAATCTGTTTGAGGGCCCAACACTTTTTCTTCAGCTTGCCATTTCTAATAGCGAATACTGTTTGATCTCCAAAACCGATCATGAAATATATTCCAAATTTTATTTGGCTATTCGGTATCTACTATGTGTTTCCTTTGGTCCCTCTTCATGTTTCGTTTGCCTAATCTTACTTTATGTGCTGTTCATAGGGAAAAATCAGGTATGCTCTGCGTCCTGTCCTACCATCTGGATGCGGGACTACGTCCACCTTTTGTGGTTCAGTTGGTGCTGTAGATGCAGTCACCTTGAGTGGTTACGGGGTGGAGCTTGCCCTAAAAAACATGGAATACAAAGCTATGGACGACACTGCTATAAAGAAGGGTAATTCGTCTAGCTGTTTCCTTTGCACCAGACAGCACATTGGTTTCTTCTTAGTTCTTTCTGAAAATGAAAAATCAATATGAAATTAACGAGTAAATATGTATCATGTGGAAATGCAGCAAGCAGGAAGGGAAAAAACCTACAGCCTACTCCTTTCTGTGAAATAATTTATTTAAGTAGAAAAAAATATTTTTCTGGCTGATGCAGCCTTGCAATACACTGATTGAGCCCTGTTATTTCTTTCCTTTCCAGGTGTTCCTCTAGAAGATCCTAAGACAGAGGACCTCAGTCAAGAAGTCAGAGGGTTTATATTTTCCAAGATTTTGGTTCGTTCAATTCAGAGATTTTCATCTATTGAGTCTAGGAACGCAAGCTCTGTGATGCATGAATAAAGAAGTCCTAATATTATTTCGATGTTCTATTGATTTCTAGGAACGTAAGCCAGAGCTAAATGCTGAGATTATGGCCTTCAGAGATTATCTATTGTCATCGACAGTGTCTGATACACTTGAAGTCTGGGAACTCAAAGGTCTTGTTGCCTAATTACCGTAAATCGATAGTTGTTCTCAGATTTATAACAGCAATGCATCATTTTTTGTATGGGAAAACTGTGAGTGCATCATTTTGTTTTGTGGAACCACCTTTTTCATTTATGTTATGCTCCACACGCAGATCTGGGTCATCAGACAGCACAGCGGATCATTCAAGCATCAGACCCATTACAGTCAATGCAGGAAATCAATCAAAATTTTCCAAGTATAGTTTCTTCACTATCACGAATGAAGGTACTGCTACATTTTTCTCACTTTGAAACATGCCTTTGTTTTACTACTTTAATTCCAATACTTTCATCCAAATTATGAAGTGGATTCGGCTGTTACTTACAACAATATCATGCTTGTACAGCTTGATGATTCCATCAAAGATGAAATTATTGCAAATCAGCGGATGGTTCCACCTGGCAAGTCATTGATGGCTTTGAATGGTGCTTTAATCAATATTGAGGATCTCGATCTTTACCTGTATGTTCTACCTTACTTCCTAGATAGTGTTTTGTTTTACCTTTGCTTGGCTAAGAGCACCTTGGCTATTTGCTCTTGCTTGGCCATGCCAAAATAGACTTAAAGTCAGTGTACCCTTAGACACCTGGCTAGTGATTCCACGCTGCCTTCTATTAGAGGCTATGTGGCCACTAATGAATTATCGCAATCTAGTAGTTCCAATCTTATAATGTAAGAAGAATATTGGACAATAATATTAATCTCTTTTAAAGGGAAATGCCATATACCCAAACCTCCACCCACAAGTTCACAGCCAAACCAAATGGAAAGAACATACACCCAACCAGTTGATTACTCAGAACTGCTGTTGAGAAACGATGGAACAAAAGTTGCTTATAATTTTCTCCAAATCTCTCTGAACACATTCAGGAGGGTTTGTTGATTTTGTTGTAAAGTATGTATGATAGCTCTTGTCAATTGTTCACCTTTTCTCTCCACCAGCCTCACATTTATTTAGCTCTGTACCCTTTGCTGTTGTCAAGCTATTCTTCACCATCGTCTTTGTCTATATCTCTCGAACATTCAGAGCTGTGCATTATATATATTATATAAGAAGAAAAAAGGGCATGAGTCCTTGCAACACACACCTACCCACACCCATTCAAAAAAAACCTTACAATTTGACCTTTTCCAACCTCTACCATACAAACACCTAGGAGTCCATTGCATTGGCCACGGCCCCCAGCCAGACCCCAAAGATGCATTTTCTCAGCGAGCAGGATTGTTGGAGTATGTGAGGATTAGGCCCATGATGTTAGTCTCTGGATCATTGCTCTAGGTGTGAGCAGGATCCTTACTCTCATTGAGAGGATAGCACACAGAGAACCCAGAGTTGAGGCAATTTTCTGGGTTTATTTCTCACACAATGCTATGCCAACCTGAGGGGTTGGGGATACATATTTATAGGCTGCTAACCAGCCAAGCATATGCTAAGATGCTATTCTAAGATGCTGTCCTAGATGCTAGTCAAGATGCTGTCCTAAGATGCTCTTAAGATGCTTGTCCTAAGATGCTAACTGCTGTCCTAAAAGCAGTCAAGGATGCTTTTACAAAGGACACAAGGACCATATGCTGCGTACTGCAGCCCACACACACAGAGACTTATCCATCACTCTCCCCCTAAGTCTTGTGTGACTCCTTGTGAGGTATCTGAGCCATCCCGATCCTGGTGCGAAGTTCCTGGAACTTGACTCGCCCAAGGGACTTGGTCAGGAAGTCGGCGAGCTGGTCTTGGGTGTTGATGTAGTTGGCCCGGACACTCTCTTCCTCCAGGCAGCTCCTGATGAAGTGGTACCTCACCCGGATGTGCTTGCTGCGCTCATGGCAAACCGGATTCTTTGCCAAGGCCAAGGCGGACTTGCTGTCCACCCTGAGCTCCACTGCCTCTGCGTCTCTGCCAAGGAGATCGCCAAGCAGCCGAGCCAGCCACAAAGCCTGAGTAGCAGCGGTAGTGGCTGCGATGTACTCTGCATCGCAGCTGGACAGAGCCACCACCTGCTGCTTGGCCGACTGCCAGCTAATCGGACACTTGCCGAGGAAGAACAGCGTCCCGCTGGTGCTCTTGCTCGTGTCGATGTTGCCGGCGTGGTCGCTGTCGCTGTACCCGATGAAATGTGCCGCACCGGGGCACCTCGGGTAGTGCAACCCGTAGTCGGAGGTGCCCGCGACGTAGCGGAGGATCCTCTTCACGGCCTGCTGGTGCTCCGTCGTCGGTCGCTGCATGAACCGGCTGACGTAGCCGACGGCGAACGCTAAGTCCGGTCGCGTGTGGACAAGGTAGCGAAGGCTGCCCACAATGCGCCGGTACTGCGTCGCGTCCACCTCCTCCTACATACTCTCCCGGCCCAGCCTCAGCCTCTCCTCCATAGGAGTGTGGGCTGGGTTGCAGCCGGTGAGACCGCCAAGCTCCACAATGCGCTTGGCTTAGGCAGTCTGGCGAAGAGAGGTGCCGGAGCTGTCCTGGTGGACCTCGATCCCCAGGTAGAAGGAGAGAGGGCCCAAGTCGCTCATCTGGAAAGTCGCCCTCATCTTCTCCTTGAACGCCTCGATCTCCACCTCCTTGGTACCGGTGATCACAAGGTCGTCGACGTAGACACCTACCAGCAGGGCCTTTCCTCCACTGCCCCGCCGGTAGATGGCCGCCTCGTGCGGGCTTTGCTCGAAGCCCATCCCCTTCAGCGTGGAATCCAGCTTGGCATTCCACGCCCTCGGTGCCTGCCGCAAGCCGTAGAGGGCCTTACGCAGGCGAAGCACCTTGCCCTCTTTGCCGGGAACTGCGAATCCCTGCGGCTGATGTACGTAGACCTCCTCCTTCAAGTCGCCGTTAAGGAATGCCGACTTGACATCCATGTGATGGACATGCCAGCCCTCTTGGGCAGCTAGCGCAAGGAGGAGTCGCACGGACTCCATCCGTGCCATGGGGGCGAAGGCGTCGTCGAAGTCGACCCCCTCCTGCTGCACGAAGCCTTGTGCCACCAAGCGAGCCTTGTGCTTGACGATGGCACCGGCTTCATCCCTCTTCAGCTTGAACACCCACTTAAGGGTGATCGCGCGGTTACCACGAGGGAGGTCAACGAGCTCCCAAGTGCGATTCTGCTCGACCGCGTCCATCTTCTGCTGCATCGCGGTGCGCCATGCCGCGTCTCCCTCCGCCTCAGCGAAGGAGCGAGGCTCACCGTCCTCATGTGCTAGGTGCAGCTCCGCCTCGAAATCGTGTACCGCCAACCCAGGGACAGGCTGGTTGCCGAGGATGTTGTCCATGGTGCGGTAGCGTAGAGGCTCGTCGTCGTGGTGGGCGTCGACGCGGTCCTCATCGTCGGACAGCGGAGTGGCGAACTCCACCGAACGCTGACGGGCCAAAGCTGCTGGTGCCGATCTTGGAGATGCCAGCGCCGGTGCAGGAGAGTGGGGAGCCGGTGCAGGATTGCGTGGCGTAGCCGGTGGTGGTGGACTCGCTGGTGGCGGAGGCGGTGGAGGGCTCGCCGAAGCTGATGGCGAGCCGGTTGCCGAGGAGGACGAGCTCGGTGAAGATGAGCTGCTAGCTCCCCCGGCTCCCTCCAGGTGGACGTAGTCGACGACGAAGTCCCTGAGGGTCGAAGCCGAGCCGTCGTCCACCGCCTTGTCCCTGAGGGTCGAAGCCGAGCCGTCGTCCACCGCCTTGTCCCAAGTCCAGCCTCGCCCTTCGTCGAACACGACGTCCCGGGAGATGCGGACTTGCTGTGTCGCAGGGTCGAGGATGCGGTAGGCCTTGGCGCCTTCCGCGTAGCCGATGAAAACTCCTGGAGTGCTCCGGTCGTCGAGCTTGCCGATGTGAGTGAGCTCCTTGGCGAACGCTAGACAGCCGAAGACGCGGAGGTGGCTCACCACCGGCTTGCGCCCGTGCCAGGCCTCTTACGACGTCTTGCCGTCAAGCGCCTTGGTGGGCGAGTGGTTGAGGAGATGGACGGCAGTCATCGCCGGCATCCCTCTCTGCTTGAGGAGGGCGCGGGTGGCGGCGACCACCGTCTGGTTGCGGCGCTCGACGACGCCGTTCTGTTGCGGGGTGTACGGCGCGGTGAGGTGGCGCTTGATCCCCTCATCGGCGCAGTACGCCGTGAACTCGCCGCCGTTATCCGTGCGTAGCACCCGAAGCTTGCGGCCGCACTCCTTCTCCGCAACAGCTTGGTGGTGCTTGATGGCGTCCGCGGCTACCCCCTTGGTGTCGAGGAGGACAACCCACATGTAGCGGGACACGTCGTCGACGAGGAGGAAGTAGCGTCGTCCTCCTGGTGTAGCCGGTGTCATGGGGCCACAAAGGTCGCCGTGCACGAGCTCTAGCTTCTCCTTGGCGTGGAAGCTTGCTTGGCGGGGAAAGGACAGCCGTCGCTGCTTGGTGAGGACGCAGGTGTCGCAGAACTGCTCCACGTGGTCGATGCATGGCATGCCCTGCACCATTTCCTTGTTGCCGAGCTGCTTCAGGGCCTCGAAATTGAGGTGCCCAAAGCGCTCGTGCCACCACCAGGCCTCATCGTCCCGCCGAGCTGCAAGACAAAAGGGTTGCGCCACCTGTACGTGAAGAACATAGAGGCGGTTGCTCCCCCTGTTCACCTTCGCGAGAAGTCAGTGACGGGGATCCCAAATACGAAGCACACCGTCCTGGATCTCCACGCGCGAACCGTTCTCATCCAGCTGTCCCAAGCTGATGATGGAGTTCCTCAGCGCGGGGATGTAGTAGACGCCGGTGAGCAGCCGGTGCTCGCCGTTCTTGGCGACGAAGGTGACGGAGCCGGCGCCCTTGATCTCCACAGCGGAGGCGTGCCAGCTGGGCCGTCATGTTCGTCTTCCTTTTCATTCTTCTACTTCACATGCTACTCATGTGTTTGATCTTGTACATTGCGACCTATGGACATCTCCTGTCATCAGCATGTCTGGTTACAAATATTATCTTGTGGTGGTTGATGATTTTTCTCATTATTCGTGGACTTTTCCCTTGCGTGCGAAGTCTGAGGCATTCCCCACTATTATCCACTTTTTCGCTTGGGTGTCCACTCGGTTCGGCCTTACCATCAAGGCCGTACAGTGTGACAATGGCCGTGAGTTTGATAACTCCACCTCCCGTGCCTTCTTCATCTCGCACGGTGTCCAGTTGCGCATGTCTTGTCCGTATACCTCCTCCCAAAACGGCAAGGCGGAGCGCATGATTTGGACCACGAACGACACCATTCGCACTCTTCTGCTCCGGGCATCACTTCCTGCTCGCTTCTGGGCAGAGAGTCTGCACACCTCCACCTATCTCCTAAACCGTCTTCCTTCCGCTGCATGCCCAGCTCCTACACCGCACCACGCTCTCTTCGTTACCCCTCCTCGGTATGACCACCTTCGTGTCTTCGGGTGTGCGTGTTACCCTAACACCACTGCCACCACTCCCCATAAGCTGGCTCCCCGTTCGACTCTGTGTGTTTTCCTCGGGTATTCCCCAGATCATAAGGGTTACCGATGCTTTGACCTCGCTTCTCGTCGGGTCCTCATCTCTCGCCATGTGGTGTTTGATGAGTCTGTCTTCCCCTTCTCCACCACCACGACGCCACCTTCCACCCATGACCCTGACCTCGCCTCTCTGTTTCCCACTGACACGGTGGTCCAGCCACCTTTACTGTTTTCTCCTGCAGGTACTGCTCCACTGTGCCCTTCGCCGGGCCCGTGCCCCGGCTCGCCGCACACCAGTGCTGCTCCTGACCCTGTGCCTTGCATGGGTCCGGTAGCGTCACCCTCCGGTGCGGCCCCTGCTCCTCCGCCTGACACGGGGCCGGGGACGTCGGTTCCTGCACCCCCTGCGCAGTTTGCCCAGTCGATGCTTGTCTACCAGCGCCGTGCGCGGGCGGACCCGGCGCCTGCTGCTCCTGGCCCTGTGCCCTGCACGGGTCCGGTAGTGTCGTCCTCCGGTGCAGCCCCTGCTCCTCCGCCTGACACGGGGCCGGGGACGCCGGTTCCTGCACCTCCTGTGCGATTCGCTCAGCCGGTGCTTATCTACCAGCGCCGTGCGTGGGCGGCCCCGGCACCTCAGTCACCACCGGTGGCCTCTTCTCCGCCGGCGACGCCTACACCACCGTCGCCGCTTCCGGCAGCCCGTGTTGTGCCGCCGGTGTACCACCCACCGCTCCTTCACCGCCACCCGCGGCATGTTCACCCTATGGTGGCGCGGCACGCGGTGGGTACCCTGCGGTCCCGGGCTCTTGCGGCGATGCCCGGCGACACGCAGGTCTCTCCTGTACCCTCTTCCGTCCGCGACGCCTTGTCGGACCCTCACTGGCGCCGCGCGATGGAAGAGGAGTACGCGGCTCTACTCGCCAACCAGACATGGGATCTGGTGCCCCGTCCGCCCGGTTCCAATATTGTCACCGGCAAGTGGATCTGGACGCACAAGCGGCGGGCTGATGGTACCCTGGAGCGGTACAAGGCTCGTTGGGTTCTTCGGGGCTTCACTCAGCGCCCTGGAGTCGACTACGATGAGACTTTCAGCTCGGTGGTGAAGCTGGCCACCGTCCGCACAGTGCTCTCATTGGCCCTTGCTCGCTCCTGGCCAGTGCATCAGCTGGATGTCAAGAATGCTTTTCTGCACGGGACTCTCACTGAGACAGTTTATTGCAGCCAGCCAGCGGGGTTTGTTGACTCTTCTCGCCCTGACATGGTCTGTCGGCTCAACCGGTCTCTCTACGGCTTCAAGAAGGCCCCTCGGGCGTGGCACTCTCGGCTTGCTGCCTTCCTGGTGACACTGGGTTTTGTGGAGGCCAAGTCAGATACATCCCTGTTCATCTATCACCGTGGAGCTGAGACTGCCTATTTACTGCTCTACGTTGATGAAATTGTCCACACAGCCTCCAGTTCGTCACTACTCAGCCGCATCATCAGTTCTCTTCAGCAGGAGTTTCCTGTGAAGGACCTCGGTGTGCTCCACCACTTCCTAGGGGTCACTGTTGAGCCTCGTCCCACCGGCCTTCTTCTTCACCAGCGGCAGTACACTCTTGATCTCCTGGAGCGAGCTGGGATGACTAACTGCAAGCCTTGCTCCACTTCAGTTGACACACAGGGCAAGCTGTCAGAGGCCGAGGGCAACTCAGTGGCAGACCCCACGGCATACCGGAGTCTTACAGGTGCACTTCAGTACCTTACCTTCACCAGGCCGGATATCACCTATGCAGTGCAGCAGATTTGCCTTCACATGCATGATCCCCGAGAGCCTCACCTCACTGCTCTCAAGCGCCTCCTCCGCTACCTCCGCGGCACCGTCGACTACGGGTTGCTCCTTCACCGGTCTTCCTCCACCGAGCTCGTCGTCTACACTGACGCTGACTGGGCCGGGTGTTCGGACACTCGGCGCTCCACCTCCGGCTACGCCGTCTTCCTGGGCGGCAACCTGGTGTCCTGGTCGTCCAAGCGCCAGCCGGTCGTCTCCCGCTCCAGTGCCGAGGCAGAGTACCGCGCTGTTGCTAACGGCGTGGCTGAGGCTTCCTGGCTCCGGCAGCTTCTTGCCGAGCTTCACAGCCCTCTCTCTCGGAGCACGTTGGTCTACTGCGACAACGTCAGTGCGGTGTACCTCTCCACCAACCCTGTGCAGCACCAGAGGACCAAGCATGTGGAGATCGATCTACACTTCGTCCGGGATCGGGTCGCCATCGGCGATGTTCGGGTTCTCCACGTCCCGACCACCTCCCAGTTCGCTGACATCTTCACCAAGGGTCTCCCGTCCTCGACCTTCGTCAAGTTCCACTCCAGCCTCAACATCACCGGTGGCTAGTTGCGTCTGTGGGGGGCTCGTGTGTTGTGTTGTTCTTTTCGTATCCAGTCTGTAAATTCTGCTGCGCCGATAGTTCAGACTGCGGGGGGGGGGGGGGGGGGGTGTTGGAGTATGTGAGGATTAGGCCCATGAGGCCCATGTAAGACTTGCTATATAGCTACCCTTCCTAGGGTTAGCACTCTATGGAAAAACCTAATTGTTGCAAGGATTACTCTAGCTAAGTTGGGCAATGCTCCATTGAAAACAGAGCGGTTCCTCTGGTTCCAAATGGACCAAGCGTCTAATCCCTTTCTGGTTATACCATCTACCTCATTGGTTGTCCTTGCCTTCCGATCATCAAAGGAGATTTCTCCCACCTGTGGTGCTATCATGCAGTCCATCCGAGAGGAGCAGGTGGTTGTACCTCTGTCCCGACTAGATATTCTACCAGGCACACAGTTTCTGTATTTGCTGAATATGTTGTGTTTTCATCTTCTTTTGAGACTTCAGTAGCTGATTCACTAACATCAATTTTGCTGTCCGACCGACAACTAAAGTAGACATTTTTGTTATGGTTTATTCGTCAGGTTAATGAATATGGTCCATGGAGAATTATCCCTGGCTGATCAGTTCGTCCGGTTAAAGGTGAAGTTCAAAAAATATGTTCTGACTCCAGCTTCTTTTTAAATGCAATGCTTCATCTGGCAATGATAATTTCATCTAATTCTGAAAAGATTAGTAGGACTAAGCACATTTTAATAGGACTAAACAGCATTTCTGTTCTGTAGTGAGGATTTGAAATGTTTATTTGTCCTTTTCCAAATGGTGCCATTGGCTATAATATTTGTTTTTAATGATAAAAACACAGAATTGCAGGAGCGAGTCCTGTAAAAATAACAATAAACTCACCTAAGTCAAATCATATTGATATTCAGCATGACCATGGTTTAGGTAAAAAACATGCATGTAGCATATTTTTTCATCTGAGCATGAGATTGCTTTACTCTTGATTTTTCTGAAATTCTGTCATTCTTTCTAGATTGATATATATTTTCACTTTCTTACTGTGTGAGTTATTTTCTAAATGATGTCTAATGTTTACAAGTTGCCCCAAAGTGCTGCCCACAAGATCCTGTCAGCTCCTCCACCAGCAGAATCTAATTCTTTTCGTGTGGACTTCCGGTCTTCTCATGTGCATTACCTTAATAACTTGGAGGAAGATGCCATGTATAGAAGATGGAGAAGCAACATCCAGGAGGTTTTGTTCTCTTCTCTATTTCTTGGTGTCATCGAGTGGAAATTATCATTTGAATTTTGCTTTGCTTTTCCCAGAAAATAAGGAATAACAGTATAGGTTTTCATGCCTTTAGGTGCGTATCGAATTAAGTACTATATCCTCATCTTTCTGTTAACAAGAAGTCTAAATTGATTTCTCTGTATATTTGTTCTTGATAGGCTTGCATGTATAAATTTCACTTGTACTGTTGATACTGTTTCACCCTAATATCAGTTTTTTTAGTTTGCATGGTCATATACATAATTCCTTGTTTGCTATCCCTATCAAAGTTCGCAGATTAGTGTCTTTTTTGGTGAGATCATCGCAGATTGTGCTGCTCAATCTACTTGTCTACTGGTTTTTCTTTTTCTGTATTCCCTGTTCATGTTGTATCACACAACTACAGCCAGTTTTACCTTATGTAATTTCAACGATGATCTCACCCCCCCCTTTTCCTCTGTAGCTCTTGATGCCGGTCTTCCCTGGTCAGATGCGGTACATTCGTAAAAATCTGTTCCACTCTGTTTATGTGCTTGATCCTGCTTCAGCCTGCGGTGCAGAGGCTAGTCTCTTGCTTACAGTTTTTAAGTTCCAGCTCTTTGTTTGCCTGCACTACTACCATTTACTGACATCCAGTATGTATTTTGGTTTTGTCTTAAAACTATACAGACCATTGACATGATCCTATCTCTATATCAAGATGGTGTCCCTATAAGGTTTGGTATCATAATGTATTCTTCAAGATTCGTCAATGTCATTGAAGAAAGTGATGGCACTCTTACCAATAATGATGGAGAAGACACTTCCATTTTGGTAATCATTTATAATATTTTTTTACTGCAATTTCTTGAGTTCTTTGCTATGATAAATGGAACAGGTAACTTGCTCTATATTATCTCATAAACCACCTTATGTTGGGTTTGATTGTTTACCTTCCAATCCATATTTCCTCCACGTCATCATCAAGATGTGCGTTTTTATTTTTTAGGAATCATGCCCTCTAGCATACTTGTACGAAATTGGACTGACATAAAATTGATTAGATACTTTTGTGCTATTAGAGATACTTCTATGCTACCTTGCTAACTTTTCCTTTATTTGTCCAGATAACAAGGCTTTTCTTGTACATCAAAGAAACATACTCAACACAGTTGGCATTCCAATTTCTCAGCAATGTGAGTGAACCAATTAAGTTTCCAGTTATAATTGAGATAAAGAACCAGTCCTTGAAGATAAATTCTAGCTGCTGATAAGATTGTGTGTTTTGGTAATTTTGATTGGTTCTGTGCTCAATTGTTCTGTATTCTATATGAACTTGTTGCCTGTAAAATTGATTTTTTTT